>BQNB010046700.1:0-41037 GCA_026074375.1 Tanacetum coccineum
GGATAGGTGAAATAAGGAAGAAAAATTCGGATAACATATGTGAGGGAAAGATAATGGCGATCCTTAAAGGGTAAGCTCACCTATGTTGGAGAAAAAAATTTCTTCGGAATCCCGGGGTCGAAAACTTTGACAATATTCTTCAAATCATCTTTATCAGATTCATCTTTTAAGCTTCTTGGGTCACGATCTAAAAACACCTCGGGAGGGAGATTAGGAATAGTGTCCTTTATAAGAAAATTCTCAAGATAGATAATGTCTCCCTCCGAGTCATAATAATCGTCCTCAATATCCGTAGAAACATCAATATCTAGAAAAGCATCGATCTCATCAATATCGCCTCCTGGGTCAAAACATTCATCCTCATTAAAAGCGGAGAGAGGTGTGGCTAGCAAATCCGGCCCATCAAGTTTAGAAACATAGGAGTCCTCACTCTCGATGTTCTCTAATACCTCATTAAAAAGAGGATTTACGTCACTAGAGATGTACTCGTCATCAAATTCAAAAAGAGGGTTCGGATAAATTTTAACATTATCTTCTGGAACGTCCTCATCAGATAGTGACTCGTCATCACTAGAGGTAAAATCGTCATTTGAGTCGAATAGAGGGTTAGAGAAAGTCACGGATTCTCCCTCAGAAACGTTAATGGGAGAGAAATCATTACACGAAGGTAAATCACACTCACTATCACTCCCGGATGTATCCTCGGACTCACTTGGGATTGGAACAAGGTCCTCAACACTAGACTTTATAACTTTGTCCTATTCCTTTTCAGGAATAGTGCTAAGATGCTCATCCCCCATACTGAGAGAGTCTTTGGGCTCTAAAGCTGGTAAAACAGGGTTGATTGCAATAGACGGAGGTATTTGAGAAACAATTTTATTCAAAGGAATAGTTCTCTCCTCGTAATCATCGTCATCATAAAAAGAATTGAAACGTCGCGAAGGCTCGGTAGTATAAGTACTAAGATTAGCCACCTGATCTAGTTGTCGAAGCTCTTTCTTTTTATTGGTTTCAATACTCATTCCATTGAATTTTCCTGTAAGCTCATCAATCATAATTTCACATTCCCTTCTATAACGAATATCTATTTTCTCTTACTTGATTGATCGATGGATGTCTGTGTGGTTGGTCAAAACCGTAGGAATTAGGATTATAGCAAGGGTTAGACTCAAAGTAATTTTGTTTCCTTGGTTGACGCTGAAATTTTTCATGAGGACCCCCACAGTTTTCACAACAAAGATATTGTTGAGAAAAACTCGGTGAATTTTGTGGGTAATAATTATAGTAGCCGTTTTCATTGCTCATAAGACAAGCGGTACCGCTTGGTGACAATCATAACATAATGAGGCATCATCCCACATAATTCAACACGAGTATGGTCAATTATTGGGTTGTGAGGGTGGTGAAACAGTTTAGAGGATCATTGAAAGAATTCGGATTTGAATCATAAACGAATGCTATTCTTCCCAGCTTCATAATTGCAAATGAAACAAAATCCTATCTCAAATAAAATCCACACCTCTCACATGTACAACCATTCGACAATGTACACCATCTTCTAACGGATCTCCACAATGAAAACAACTAAGTTGGTCAAGGGATGATGTTTGGGGCTGTGAAGGTGGGTAGGAAAAATCGGGTGTTTCATCGTTTGAAATGGGATCGGGGTTACGGACAAACTCGTCTCCGAAACTCACATTGGTACAATGCCGACAATTTCCACCATTAATCGGACCTCCACACCACGAGCACCTTGAAAACCAAGACATGTTGAAGAATTATCGGATAAGAAGGTAAAGAGAATAAGAATTAAACGAATAAGAGGATAGAGAAGAATATTTATAGATTTTTCAAATAATACATAAGGAAAAGAAATAATAAAAATAAGAAAGAAAAATATTTTTGGTAACCGATAGTCAAAGGTGCAGGTAGCTCTCTAAAGACGTAACAAAGACAGGGAGGAGCGGGTAAGCGCGAAGCGTTTTAAAAAAACCTTTCTCCTTTCGGGTCGAAGTTCGTAGGATCGACCCTCCTTATACCTCTCTTATAGTTTGTTAACTAAAGATGAGCCGAAACGACAATTAACAAACGGTCATTTTTTAAATTTAAATATAAAAAGAAAATAGAAAAGAAAATAGAATAGAAAAAATATTTTTGGGTTTTTATATATAAAACGAAAACTTTCACGGGGAAAGGATCTTCAAGGCTCGAACACGAACAATCCCGTAAAAATCGCTACACCTCTCCCCGGCAACGGCGCCATTTTGATATTCCACAAAAACCCCTCAATAATATATCTAATATAATACTTATACATAAGCAAAGTATCATACAAATTATTCTTAGGAAAGAATAATAAGTAATCAACACGGGTATCGTTCTCCTCGGTGAGAGGTGAATTGAAAATCTACATCATGTTGTAAATCGACGCTTGATTGTCATTATGTTTGGTTTTTGTGATTCGAATTTACTAACAGCAAAGGGAAAGCACATAAAAGAAAGGCACGCTAAACAAAATTAAAGGCACAAATAAAATTTCTAACGATAATTAACACTTAACGATTTAATTAACGACTAACGGATAAAACAAAAATTTCAAAAGTTAAACTCTTAAAAAACTTAAAAAGCAAATTTCTTAACAAGGGAGGAGTGGGGGGCTGTGGAATTGGAGTATGTTAAGTGTTTGCTGAAATGATAAATTAATTTTAGAAACAGAAAATATATTTTTTTTGTATTTTTATTATTTTTAAAACTAATTTTAAAGATTTTTAAACTAAAAATTCAATTAAAAGTATTAAATGAAAACTGGAAATTCTAAAAAATATATGAAAAATACTAGAACTAATAATAAAGGTTTAGAAATAAAAATGGTTCAAAAAGCTAAAGCCAATAAGTTGGGAAAATTCGAATAAGCTGATTAAGCTAAAACCTAAAAAACGTATAAGAAATAATGGGCAATGGATTAAAACTGGAAAGGACCCAGGGCCTGGTAAGGTGTAGTGTTATGAAGGTGAGGTCGCAGGTTACGAGTCCTAGGACCTCAGCACTTTTTTGTGAAAACATTTTTATAATATTTCTTTTTGAATAAGTAATCCTATAAGCTAAACTAAGAAACCTTTAACAATGGACTTAATTCAAGTTCTTAACAATAAGCAAGAATAAGCTCAAAAAAAGAAAATGGCAAATGGAAAAAAAAAATTAATTTTAAAACTTGGATTTTTAGCAAAACTTTCTTGAACTTTTTGGGACTAAATAAGCAATAAGTAAAGCAAATAAGCTGAGACAGACTAACACCTAAATCTAATAAGTGCTTATGACTACAAATAAGCAAAAGAAAATAAGCTGGAAATCACCTAAAGCCTTAAGAAAGTTTGACCTAAATCCACTTTTAAAGGACTAAGACCAAAACTTTAAGCTAAGATTGAGGATTAATAAGCACTTAGAATAAGCTGACAACTGAAAACATATTAAGACTTAGACCTAATGAGCACTAATGACTAAAAATAAGCAACTATAATAAGCTGAAAAGCACCAAAATCAATAGGACAGTTGACACAAAAAAACATATTTAAAGGACTTTTGACACAAATTTAAGCTAAGATTGAAGACTAATAAGCACTAGGTAAAAGCTAAAAGTGAAAAACAGATAAAATACTAGACTTAAATGTTGGGAATTAGAGGCTTCTACAAATCAATGCTGTTGGTTCAAGTTTGTGCTGCTGCTGAAGATTAGAGAAAACAGTCTAAGTTATTAGTACTGTTAGTTATAGTTAGTGCTGCCTATACAAAGTGTTAGTACTAGTAGTTTATTAATACTGTTAGTTAAAGTTAATACGTAGTATAAATAGTTTAGTATTGCTAATGTGATATGCAATGAATATATTTGTAAGCCCATTAGTGTTTCTTGGTGAATAAAAGAAACCCTAAGGCATAGTTAGAGAAATATGATGTAGTTGAGGTTTTATGTAGGGTGGGAAGTCTAGAAGTTTCATATTTCTCATTAGTATATTCATAGTACAAGTTAACTGTAACTTTGTATAGATCTTTTATTATATATAATATAATCATTTATTTATATATAATAAAATGTCTAACACTTTGATTGTGTTCAATATATTAAAAAAAGTTTATATCAATAAAGATCTTGTTTTGATTGTTTCATTGTTCTTTTTAGTATTACAAACTAGTTTTTGCATAATTTGTAGTATTCACAATCTTAGTTTCTATTATAGTTGTTTTGGATCTATCCAATACAACTAAGCTTTAACAAGCTAAGTAAGATATGTTTAAAAGGAATCAACAAGTGGTATCAGAGCTTGTTGAGAAACTTTAAATAAGAAGAACACTATATCTACACAGGATCTTATAATCAAAGAGAAGATGAAATCACAGTCAGAAACTACCCAAAACGTGTCTGCACTAAAAACTTCCCCCATACTCAAAACTACGGAGTTATGATACTATGGATCAAGAGGAGGAAACAATACCTTACTTTCACTGATCATCCCTTATCGGAAGGTAATAGTAAATGGTGATTCAAGTTTCACCAATTGGCATTCACTAGTGCTGGTGCTTGGAAGGATCAAATTCCTCAGAAAACTGGCTAAACAAAAGCTAGCAAGGAAAAATAACTTAAAAGCAAAAAGCACTCTCTGCTTAGTCCATTCTGATAGCACCTCCTAAACAGAAGTTTCAATCCCTGCAAAGGATGCAAAGTCCTTATGGAATCTATCAAAAATAGGTTTGGAGGCAACAAGATCAAAGAAGAATGCAGAAGACCATTCTCAAAAAAATTATAAAACTTTGCTAGCCTCAAGGTCAAGAAGATTGGATAAACCTATGATAGGTTTCAAAAACTCATTAGTCCCCAACTTGAAATATATGGTGAAGTTTATCTCTCAGAGGATGCAAATCGTGAAGTTGTTTGAGAAGTTTACCAAAAAATCCCAAGCTTGAACAATATAGCTTTAATCATAAGAAAACAAATATGATCTAAGACACATGACATAGGATGATTTATAATAATCTGAAGGTTTATGAATCAGAGATCAAAGGCCAATCAAGTTTCAAGCTCACTAATCCAGAAATGTATGCATATGTTTCCTCTAATAACTCAAGCACTATCAATAATAAACAATTAATACTATTCATAATGTTTATGCTGCTAGTTCTAAGAATCAAGCTTCTACTGCATCATATGCTGATGATGTCATGTTTTCTTTCTTTTCTAACCAATCCAATTCTCCACAGTTGGACAATAAAGAATTGGAAACATATTGATGCTGAATGATCTAGAGAAATGATACTCAATTGGCAAGTGGCAATGCTTACCGTAGAAGTATTAAAAGTTCAAAAAGAAAAAAAGGAAGTAAGCAGGATGAAATGGCAAAGACGTACTGTTGTGCTTTGACATAACAAAAAGGTTGATTGCTACAACGTGCCATAGGAAGGTCATTTTGCCATAGAGAATAACAGGGTACCAGGAATCAGGGAATAGAAATAGAGATGGATCCAAGAAGGAATGCAACCAGTAACACATCTACTACAATGCCTTGGTTTTTTTCAAAAGATGGTATAAGGTGTTTGATTAGAGCTTTCAGGCTGAAGAAGCAATCACAAACTTTGCTCTAATGGCCTATACATCTCAAGGTTCATCAAGTTTATCAAGTTCAGACTCTGAGGTATACTTGCTCTAAAGATTGTTTAAAATCATATTAACTCTCAAATTATTATGAACCAACAGTGTGAAACTCTTAATAAATCTAATCTATAAATAATAGGTTATCAAATAGGATTAGACTCATTTAGAGAGCAAGGAAAGTTTTGTTCATGAAAAAATGAAGTTGTTTATGAAGAAAATATTTGTAATTTTTTTAAGTATGATGTCCAAGTGAAAGATATTCTATAAAGATCTTAATATCAGTTAAGAATAAGCTTTAAAAAGAGAAAGATGAATTTGAAACTTAAACTAAAAAATTTTTGAAGAATCATTAAAGAAATCTAACTAAAATTGATAATAGTGAAATAAGTGCTCAAAGACAAAACTGTCTTGGTTATGATAGTCAAATGAATAAGATGAATTGAATAATATACATATGAATGAAGATGAAATGGTTCATAGTGTGTATAAACAATAGAGAAAGTGATGTGGATGGATAGTCCAGAAATGATATATTAAAATAGTGAATGGTTCATGCAGTTCCCCCTCCCTATAATGGGAACTACATGCCTCCAAGACCTGGGTAATATTCATATGAATGAGAGTGAACTACATGTAGTTCCCTTTCCATAAGCACTAGGTAAAAACTAAAAGTGAAAAACAGATAAAATACTAGACTCAAATGACTAAAATAAGCTGGACTTAAGAAAACTTGTTTAGGAAATAAGCTAGAAAAAGACTGATGAAATGATAGATACACTACTTTTGTTTTTGGTTTTTTTTTGGGATGAAAGACATCTTGCAGCTGATTTTGTAATATTCTAAAGCTACTTTAACACACTAAAAACTACAAATAGATTATCTTTACACTACAATAAGCTAAATGTAATCAAATTTAACCAAAGATAAGCTAAAATGTGACCACTATTAACCTGCAATACCAAGCTTTTTTTAAAACAACACTAACTAAACTAATTGTGATCTAAAAAAAGCTTTAAAAGGCCTATCCTAAAGACTAATGACATCCATCCAAAACAGAGCATAATGATGCAATTGAAACCACTTTTAGAACAACAAAAATCATGATGTCAAATAGACTTTTAAGAAAAATGAACAATTAAAGCAGTTCCTGAACATCCTTAAGATTAGCATACTTAAGATTTTGATAAAACCAACTTCAAAAACTTAAAAAAACCTATTTTAAACTTATAAAAACTAATATTGTGGACTAAATTAAGCTTATAAAAACTAGGAAAAATTTATGAGTGCCCCAAAAACATTTACACACAGTTACCCTATTAAAGCCTTAACCCAAACACCCTCTTTAAAACTTGATTACACATTTTTAAGCTAAAACAGAACTAAATATGCTTTCATGTAGTTAAAAAAACAGATTAAGATTAAGATTAATGATTACAATAAGCAAAAACATAAAAATATTTACTAATTATTAATCTAAAACGAGTACGCTAATATGAACTGAATAAGGGACAATTTATAAAACTCCTACTATCAATTCTAAACTATAAACCAAACATATTAAGCTGAATTAAGATAAAATAAGCACAAATAAGCAGATAAGCAGTTTAATAAGCTGTAAAGGAAATAAGCTAGAAAATAGTAAAGAGAGTGTACCTTGATCCCAGCTTAACATGGATCTAATTTGCTCAAAGGATCTTATCTACAAGCTCTAGATTGTTGAAAACAAACTGGTAAAGCACCATAAGCCCATCCCTTTCTGGCTTCTCATCCAAAACAGCTAATTATGACTTTTTGAGTGATTAAAGAGAAAGCTTATTCAGTTTAGCTTTGAAACTGAATATGAACTAGCTTTTTAGGTGATTAAGAGCTTATTAGGTGGTTTCAAAACACATTTAAACAAAATTGCTTAATAGTAAAGTATCAATTCAAATCATAACTTAAAAGGAAACTACAATTTTTATTAATAAGGAAGAGTTTACAAGCTTAAAAAGGAAATTACATTGAAGACATTAAAATAAGATGGAAAATAAGCTAAAGCTACCCTACTCCTACTCCTACTCTAGATGCCTTGATCTGTGTGACTTCGCCTTTAATTTATAGTGAGGAGGTGAACCTTCTAGCCTTTCAGGAGCGTCCAAGCCTTCTAATCTTGGCCCTTGATCTCAATCCATCATAATCTATTGAGTACTCTCCACGTCTATTCCACTAATCATGACCTCTAGGATTGCTAACGTGGCTTTAGTGGAGTTGTTAAGGTGCATGGGGCCGTTCTTAAACTAAAGGAGCGTGTGTGGGTGAATGGTTGATTTTTACCCTGAGTGATTAGTTATGGTGAAATAGGAGGGAAAGAAGAAGGTGAATAGTAACTCATTTTGACCCTGTGTTATTATCATTGACTTTGAGTTCGGGTTATTTGGTTGGGCTTTGACTGGTATTTGGGCCAGGAATAGATATAGGGATTTATGGATTGTATTAGATTTAGTTAATGGACTATTTAATTTAGGCTTAAGTTGTAATCATTCAATTGATAATGGGCTGACCTCGGCCTATGAAAAACGGTACGGTTGGACCCATTAAAAATGAATCCTTTCTTGCACACTCCAATCTCATCGGTGCTCGATTAGTCCATTTTAGCTTTGTCCTTTGTTCCTTTTTATATATATCCTATACTTGCATAATACAGATCACAAAATACACACATACAATGCATTTTTATGTATTTTTGGTCATTATTGGTCTTTTTAGCTTAATATTAAAAAATAAATGATATGTGTTTAAGCACATATCAAAGACTTCTACACGATGGTATCCTTTCTATGCACTCGCGTTTCCCTAGACGTGTCAACAGCGATACAGAAAAAAAACCAAAAAAAGCTTGTTTTTCTAAGCCTAATGCCAAACATTCATTAACAAGAAACAACAATAATAGGATCTACAAATTCGACGTTCATGCAATCAATAAGCAAATATAAACTTGTCCTTGGTAGAAGTTATTTCCACGGTTTTGATTGAAATTGGTTCCTCGATTTTGGTTGAAATTATTTCCTTGATTCTGATTGAAACGGTTTTGATTGTTTTGAATCGGAGGAAAACCAGGAGGTCGGATTTGGTTTGCAACCATCGGAGGTCTAGAATTGGTATTTCCTTGATTAAAATTGGCTGCAGCAGCTTGTGAAACGTACTCTTGAATGTTGTCTCGATAAACATTGCCATCGGTGGCTGGACAATTTCTATAAGAATGAGCACCTCCACAAGTTACACAACTCTGCTCGACCGCTTTTACGGGCACGGGAGCTTGGGCTTTTTGCTTGTCGATAAGCATAGTCTTCATCATATTCTTAAGTTCAGAAACTTCGGTTGTAAGAGCAGCAACATCTGGTGAAATTCCGGGAGTAGATGAATTCGAACTCACTTTGGCAACGACTGCCTTGTTTCGTGAATTACGAACCTTGGATTTACTCTCGATAATTTTCAAGCATTCACGAGGCATCTTATCCAAAAAGTTTCCACCCGCAGCGGAATTCAATGAATCTTGATCATTAGCATTTAAGGCATTGTAAAACGTATCTAATTGATGTAGTTCTGAAAATCCGTGATGTGGACATGCTCGAAGAAGGTCATTAAATCGATCCCAAGCCTCGTAAAATGATTCGTCAAATCTTTGTTGAAATCTCGTGATTTCGTTTCGAAGATTTGTCGTTTTTGAAGGAGGAAAGAATTGATTAATGAATTTTGAAACAAGATCATCCCATGTCAAAATTGATCGAGGAGGTTCTTTTTCTAGCCAAATCCGGGCTGAACCTTCGAGAGAAAATAGGAAAAGCATAAGCTTAATTGACGTGCTCGAGACGTCCGGAAATCTCATCGTTGAGGTAATCTTATTGAAATAACGGATGTGAGCATGTGGATCCTCTTTATCATGTCCGAAAAACTGTTTGTTTTTGACAAATGATCAAACCATGCTTTTAAACTCAAAGTAGCATTGATTTCGGGAATTACAATGCATCTCGTAACCCCGGTGGGTGCTTGGAGCAATTGTGCCATTGTCCGGTTATCAGCCATCGGAACTAATGGAGGATTAACAAAAGGTTCTTCTAAATGAAATGGTTGAACAACAGCCGGTTGGCTTTGTTGACGGTTAAGGTTGCGGGTTTGAGAACGAGTGCGCATGCACAAAGTAGAAAAAGAAAATTTAAACTAAATTTAAACTAATTTTTTATTTTTTAATTTTATTGTTTTTTTATTATTATTTTAACAAACTAAATTAACGGATAACGAGAAGACAACTTAAACCAAATAATCAAATTTACTTCACGGTAGCTCTTAAAATTTTTACTTTTTAAGGTGAGTCGTACTTCGTAAATGACACAAATGACAAGTTTTTAAATCTTTGATTCGAGTTGGGAACTTATTATGATAATACCTCAATTGAAGGTATTATTTGTTGGTGTTCTTTTACCAACTTTGTTTATTTTATTAAAATTGAAAGAGCAAATATTATATATATATATATAAAGTAGATACAATGAATAGATATAATTTTAATTTATTATATATATATATTTATATATATTATGATTTTCCGTTAAAAGCGTAACATTCGGAAAATGAAAGTTCACCAAAACACGATCAACAAACCTTCAAACGAGAAGAATCGTAACCCACTTCCCCGCAACTGCGCCAAAATGGTCGATAACAATTTCACGTATATATCATATTTCTCATTATTATTTATAGAAATATACAAATAATCCTGATGACAAAGATTAAATGCAATTAAAACACAAATATATATAATATGAACACGGTTTCTTTACACCGGCAATGATTAACCGGGTCCGTAGCCCCAAAGAAAATGTAATGATACCCTCGATTCAGTTTGGACAATGATTTGAATGGGAACAATAGTTGATTTGATTAACTACTTTTAACAATTAAAATTAACAAATTCTAACAATTAAGCATAAAGACAAATAACGGGAAATCAAAATTTAACTAAAAACGCAAAACGGGAACCTTAAACGGAAGCTACAAACCCAAATATTTATAAACATAAACTAATCCTAGTTTTTACTTTTTAAAATGGACTTAAATTGACTAAAAAGTAAGTTTAAAGAAAACTAGAACAAAAACGGAGTTAAAATGAACGTTAAAACACGAAAAACGAGAACGAGAACGAATCCCGTTCTTTAGAAAACGAAATTTTGCAATTTAGACCCTACGAAAGCAAAACTAATTTTCCTATGAACTTTAGGATAAAATAAAATTTTCTAAATTTTTTTATATTTTTTTGATTATTTTTCTATTTTTATGATTTTTAAAGTTTTTAATGAAAATTAATGTTTAAAATCACTAAATTAACTCTAAAAATTCTAGAAAAATGATAGAAAATACTGAAACTATATAATCCTAGAAAAATAAGCCGAGATGTAGCTTATAAAATAAACCACGAAATAAGCTTAACAGCTTATAGAAGCTTATAAAGCTAAATGAGTATAAGAAATTAATAGTGCAAGGGTCTTATGAAAAAGACCCCAGGGCACAGCGTAAGGAGTATAGTGTGTGTGTATCAAAGGTTGCAGGTGTTGAGTCGGGGGTTCGAGTCTTGCTCACCCCAGTACTTCCACTTCCCTTTTTTTTGTTTTTTTATGAAAACGTAAAGAAACAAAAGTTGTATAGGACAACTTTTTTAAGTCACCTATAATAAACGACTATAAACTAAACCCTCAAATAAAGCTCTCAAAAATCTTTTTAATAAGCTGTAAACAGAAAGTGAGCTTTTAAAAGCTAAAATTCTACTTCTCACTTAATGGCTTGCAAACAACTCATTTTAAGCTCAAATTCAAATCTAAAAGCTGTTCTAGAAAGCTTAAGATGTGTAAAAGCTAATTATGAATAACTAACTACACTGGAAACACTATAGAGCTAATCTAAATTCAATGATCTATGATGTAAAACTCAGCAAGAAAACCAAAGCATAAAAACTTAATCAGCCTATAAAACTCAATAAGCTATTTCAGACTCTAAGCTTTTGAAGACTTATCTCTCTACTTATATGCTATGAATCAAAATCATAAAAAAAACAAGTACTAAAAGCTAGACATCTAAATTTAAAAGCTAAGACTAGTTAATACTGTTTTTGTATTTTTAAGATTTTTTTAATGAACTTTAAGCTAAATTAGATCCAAAAAAAAAAAAAAAAAAAAAAAATAAAAAAAATAAGAAATTAAGCTAGAAATAAAACAAGTCTAAACTATCTTAACTTATCCTAATTTTATAAACTTACTAAATTTTAAAATCTAAATCCTACTAAAGCTAGCTTAAATGATGCTAAAAAGACAGCAGTAGTAACTGCTGTTACTACTGCTGGTGCAAATGACCAAATGGCCAAAACCAATTTGCAGGTATCCTTAAGGGATAACCCTGCACTAGACACTCCTATTGAGTGTTTAAGAACACCTAGCTAACAAAATCCAAACCTAGGAAGGCTTGGATCAAATTTTAACAAATCAAGAAAAGAGGAAAAAGTCCCCTGGTGCAGGCACAAAATAAACTAGCTTTAACTTTTAAAAATTTGCAAACTGAACTTTGAAAACTCTCTTACTACTCATTTTAATCCAAATCTAAACTAGTTCAAAAACTTTTATCAATTCCCTTTGACTATTAAAGGTCAAACTGTATTAAACCAAACACCCCTTTATACTTATGACAGATTTCTTTTAAGCTTGAGATTAAAATCTAGAGGACAAAACTTTAATAACAGATATCAATTGGCTTATAACAAGCTTAACAAACATAAATCCAAAATCAATTAAGCTAGAATTAAGAATCTAAAAGCTAAGCTACTTATTTTTGGTTTTTAAGATTTTTTAAGACAAGCAATGAAAATCTAAGATCTACAATCCTATAACTAAAAATAGATTAACAAACATGATTAATAAGTACACTAATACAATATAAGGCACAAATAAGCAACTAGAAAACAGATAAGCAAAATTAATAAGCTAGTAAGCAAACAATAAGCTAGAAATTTAAAGTCAAAGGATCTAAATGAAAACTTACAAAGAGCTTCAGCTGAACAGAAGCTAAAGTGCTCAAATGAGCTTATCAACAGCTCTGGCTTATCAGAGATAAGCCAGTAAAAGTCCATGAGAGCTCTTCCATTGTAAGCTCTCCTTCCATTTAGCTTAAATTCCAACAGTTAAGGTAATTAGACTGATTTTAGGATTTAGATAGATTTAATGAACAAATTAGCTCAATCTCAAGCTTAGAGACTTGTGAGAGCTTATAAGAACTTATGGATCCGTTTACTATAACTAGAGCTTATAGAGGGCTTTTTGACAATTTATTGAAGAAAACTTAAATTTCATTAACTAAAAAAAACTTGATTACATTACTTGAAAAGAAATTACAAGAGATTTAAATGAAAATTACATTTACTTAAAACTTTAAAACTTAAGCTAAATTAAAAATCTAAAAGCTAAAAAACTAGAAAAGAAAAGATGCCTTGTGTGTGAGGATGAGAGGCTATTTATAGTCATCGTCTGAAGCTTCTAGGTCCATACCCTGCTCTACACGCTCCCTCCAATCTAATCCGTACATTCCTTCAATGATTGGGAAGCAATCCTTAGCCGTTAGATCAAAATTTAGCTCACACGGATTGCCAACGTGGCAATCCGTGGCTTATTCCTTTTGTGCTTCTTTTGTGAGTGGAATGAATACAAATCCCATCATTTCCTTGTGCTTTCTCACTTGACCACGTGGCATTCCTTCTTGGGTATTGGCCAATGAGAGGCTTAAGTGACGTTTTACCCCTGCCATGTTGTACTTTAACACCTGAATTGTCCTTCTTGGCCCCCAATTGGTAAAAGCCCTTTGATTTGACCTTATGGTAAAATGTAGAAGATGATGAACAGTGGTAACAACCTTTCCCGCTCATTTTTTAACTGAAAGGGGTAAAAGGGGGTAAGTTTGGGTAATTGGCAGTTTTAGTCCCTCTGTTTGTATAATAAAAGTCCAAGTATAAACTATTTTCCAAACTTGGCAAGATTGGTCCCTGGACTTAGCATTTGTTGGTTATGGGCTTAGGGACTAATATTGTAATTTTGGGATTTTTGTCTTTTAGTGGGTTTGACTTTGGTTGACCTGAGTTGACCAAGGTTTGACCATTGGTTGACTTTTTGACTTTGGCTTTGAATTCCCGGCTTCTTTTGTGCTCTTCCGTTCCCGTGTCCGTGTTTGTCCGATTTTTACCTGTTTTCTTGTGATTTTTGTTTTATCCGTACCTACACAATGAGAAAGACAAAACAAGCAATATTTAAGTATTTAAAGCATAATTTTGGTCTTTTTAGGGTTTATTTTGATATAACATGGATATGTGTTTTCACACATATCAGTTTCTTAAATGGAACGACATTTTGGTCTAGCAGTATGTTCCTTAGTATGTGTAAAAGGATGTTTTTCCTTGTCTTTTTTCGACATCTGCACCTGATGATATCCCTTGTAGGCATCTAAGAAATATTTGTACTTGAATCCTATCACTGACTCGATCTTTTAATCGATTTTTGAAAAAGGGTAGTAGTATTTCGGACAAGTTGAGTTGATGTTCTTGAAAACTATGCACATTCTCTAACTTACACCTCCCTTATTTACTAGGACTAGATTTGATATCCATGTGGGATACCAAATCGGACAAATAATTCTAGCTTTTAGCGATACGCCCACCTCATTTGTTACAGTTTCACTTTGCTCTGGTGCTAGTACCCTTCGCGTCTGACTGCCGACTGCTTTGAGACATTGGCATTGAGGGTATGCTCGATGATTTGTCTAGGAATGACCGTCATGTCCGACGACTGCCAGGCGAATACATCCTGGTTATTCTTTAGCAGAATTTTTAACCATTCCTTGCCCTCAGATGAGAGATTTCCTCTAATATTTACTCGTTGATCCAGAAACGCTAGATTGACCATGATTTCTTCAGTTAGACCTACTTCCTTTACTTCTTTGATTTTTTCTTCTTTCGCATCAACTACTTGTTATTTTATGTGCTTCTGTTAGCTTCCAAAATTTGTTTTTTCTCCAACCTTCGACATTCTAAGATAATGACCGATCGGGTAACTAGGGTGGTTATACCTCTTGGAGTGGGAAACTTCGTCATTAAGTAAATGGTTGACGGTATGGCTCTCGGCTTTTTAGTCCCTAACGACCAAGTATGATGTTGTAAGTTGATGGTGCTAGGACAACCGTGAATTCCGTGGTTGTTCTTCGGAAAAGACCTTAACTTCTTAACGAGACCTCCAACTCAATCTTTTCTAAGTGTTTTAAGACTTATCCAGATGGAGCCTGAGTTTTCCTCAAGCGAGAGCCGAAGGGGGGGGGCAGAACGTAGGTTCCGAAATAGTGGCGCACATCACCTCACCGATCCCTTTTTTGACTAGATTAAAAAATCCTTTTTGTTAGATAACCTTCCATGTCAGCCTCCACTATTAGTGGTTCATCATACATGTCTCATTCTAAAATGGGAGGAAAAGTTATTGGGACATTCATCCAATCTTCTTGACGAGTTCTCAACTTCCTTTTCCTATCATTGTGATGACTCTGGATCATGTTGACCACTCTATTGGTATTGGAGGCAACTTCCTTCTCCGCCCCTTTTCCCTCCTGTCTAACATCCTTCATATAGGTGATTCAACATACCGGAACTGAGGTCATCTCCGAGTTTTCTCTTTAATTGGAAACAATCATTGGTATGATTTCCTTTTTGCACTATGATAATCACTATGTTTTCTTTCTTCATGGCTCCTCTTAATAGTGGCGGATGTGGCAGCCATAATTGGTGCTTTGTTGCCAATATTTCCTATGGAGACTTAATCATTGAACCCATAGTCAACCTAGGAGTATCAGTCTTGCAATACTCGTTTCGCGGTGTGACATAAGGGGTATACGGTTCCCTTGGTTGAAAGGTACCCTGATGGTCACTGCGACAGTGATCCCTTCCATACGATGGCCTTAGAGGTATGTCGTTCCAAGAGGTCGAGTGAGAGCGTTTCTTATATGCATCTGACGCCTATCTCCTAAGCAACTTTGTACTCAAATAAGCTTCTTATGATCGCATAAATTCATCCACTCTCTTCATCATCTCGTCTACTTAACGAGGCACCCTGTCTGAAAACTGTGTGGCCAACTTTGGGCACTTATGGGCGTTCATGCAAGAAACAATTTCATAACCTTTGGGACATCCAATATATAACTATTTTCCTCTATTTAACATTCTATGAAAGCGAGGACGGTCTCATTAGCCTTTAGGAAAATTTTCGTAATTTCTGTTGAGTCCATGAAGCAAGCTCTTAATATTGCAAACCTGGTCATAAACTTCTGATGGAGTTCTGCCCATTCATCTATAGAGCCGGGAGGGAGCCGATAAAACCATTCCCTTGCCGCAATATCTAATGTATGCTGAAACATCCTACACCATACCGACATGGGTCATTCTTTGAATTTTGCTGCTCTTGCGAATCGACTGATGTGGTCGTCCAAATCTATCTATCCATCATAGATTTTCACATTAGTAGGCATCTTATGTTTTGGGGCTGAAAATTCAATGATTCTTCTAGTTAACGGTGACTTTAACGCCTCTTTGAAAGACTTTCGAAGGTCTTCATTTACATTGTTGTTTCCCAGGTTGTGCCTAAATTCTTCTTCTTCGTCACCCAGGGTTCGTTATTGAAATCCAATCGTATTAGGTCCGTCAAATTCTTGTTGTTGTGTTCTTTCAACAAAGCTTTAAGAGCTGACAAATGCCCTTTTATGAGGATTTGCTTGTCCAGAGGGTTCTCGTCATTTCCTATCGAATGGCCACTATCGTCGGTATGATTGTGAGGTGTTTGTGTAATCGAGTACGGGCCTGCCATTCTTTAGTTTTGATGGACTGAATAACGGGTCCCACGGATGGTGCTAATTGTAGAAGTAAAATCTTACTCCACGTACTTGCGAGGAAATATCCTTCAGATTGTGCTCCTTATTCCTATCAGATAACCAATCATAAAAGTTAAACACACCTGTCCTCGCCTTGGATTTGATCCAAGATCAAGCTGTGGTGGTGAGAATAAGTATACCGTGTATGGGGCGGAAGGCGAATAATAAGTATGATTATATCCGGGATGAAAGTTGGTTGTGGTTTTAACAATAAATGAGACAGTATTTATACTACTTAATCATTGTACTGACAAATGGGGAAGGAGCGAGACCCCGTCGGGGCTAAACCTACCTAGTCGCTAGTCCACTCACAAGCTCACGGGAACAATATCCCATGATATCCGAATAGGCGCGGTCATGCCTCGTCCTTGTGGATGGAATAATTGTGCAATAAGAGATCCTACTGGGTTAAAGGATGATGTGGAAAACTAGAAGGGAGGGTTGAATAGTTTACCGCTTTTTAATTTAAGGTTTTAAAGTGTTTGTAAAAATTCTAGATTTGAATTTATGTGAACTCAACACTTGCACAATATGAACAATATATTTATCTAAACAATTGATATGATAGTATGAGGAGATAATGTAAGACAAGAGATAAGAGTAAGAACAATCAAACCACAACGCGAGGATTTATAGTGGTTCGGTAACGAAGCACCTCTTCGCCATACTCCACTCCCCGAGCACCTAACTCGAGAGTTTTCTTCACTATGTCAACAAGCTCCCTTATGGCGGAGAAAACCGTACACAACGTTGCTTACACCGATTTACGACACAAAGCTAAATGCCGAGTTCTAATTTTAGCTAGAACCAATCTATCACAACACGACTTCACGACTTCACAACTTCTTCACAACTTTTTAGGCATTATATTTTATCAACAATCTCCCCCTTTTTGATGATTACAAAATTTAAACTCATTAAATGTAAAATTATTTTTAAACAAGTATTTAGTGAGTTTCATGTCATTTCTCCCCCTTTTTGTAGAATAAAAAAGGCATCGTCGAGAATTGCTAGTAAAATCGACGAAACAAGTGCTCCCCTTTGATGTATGCTCCCCCTCGTTCGAGGGCACCAAGGAATCGAGCTATGGTTTCTTGGCTACAAAAACGAGTTAGAACAATACAAATATTTCTAACATGTAACAAGAAGGAAGGAAAAATATGACAAGTGCAAGCAAACATCAAAGCAAAAAAAAATACTTCATTCATTTAAGACAATGTGTGAATAACACACAAGCATGCATAAATAGTGTTAGGTTTATAGAAAAGTGTCGATTATGTGATTTTATTATATTTTGTTATTAGACTTTATTTTGTTTAGTTTAATATAGCTTGTAATAAGGTTTATTATGTTTTAAGTAAGAAATAGCATAATAACCAAAGTCTAGGGACTAGTATTGACAAGTTAGGAAAATAAGGAAAGGAAGCCTCCCTCCCATTGCCTATAAATAGCCCTCTAATCTTCATTAGAGGGTGATGCTCTTGTAACCAACTCTCATTTTCCCTCCATATATGATTTGAAATTTTTTCCATTACTTGCTCCTCAATCTCTCTAATCTACATGTTGAATAATGATTGATCCAGATTCATGTGACCTATTGTAACACCCACAAATCATGAATTTATTAGAAAAGAACAAAGAGAGTATACAGCGGAATGTTTAATAACCGAAGGCGTTTACATATTATGGGTCAATAGGCACAAGATTCAGAGAACGACCTACTAAAGCGTGACGTTGAAAAAAAAGATACATGGATTAACAAAATACTTGTTTTGTTACATAAAGCTCATGGGCTTCAAATGGTCTCAACAAAAATATAAAGATTCCGGTTTATAACAATTGTCCAAAGTGTAATAAGACCCCAAATCGTAAGATTGACTCTTCAATTATTTGACTCCCGAATTATGACGCACTCGGGTCCTTATTGACCTGAAAAACATGCTTAAAACGTCAACATAAAGTTGGTGAATTCATAGGTTTATGTAAATCAAAATGTAGGACCGCAAGATTTCCAAGTGTATGATTAAGCAACAAATGCAAACATCATAAAAAGTAATTACGTTTTCCTAAGCTCATACACCGAAGCTCGACATGTATGAATGCAAATATAAATTTGCCAACAAGTGTCCGTGAATGATGTGCTAACCCTGCAACATCCCAAATTCGACATAGGTAAGGCGTTCAGTTCCACAGGTGAAGAGCTACCACCCCGAACGGGGATCGACAAACCCTAATAGATCTATCCAATAACATTCGGCGCCGCACAATGTAATCCCCAACCACTCTATGCAATTTTACAGTTCATGATCATGGACAAAAAGGGGTTATGGTAACTTAGGCAAACACGTAATCATGGCATAAAATGTACACTTGCGTCCAGTTTGTAAAACAAAGCATGTTATCACCCCAAGGATGTAAATCATTTAGATAATTGTAAAACATGGGGCTATGAACTCACCTTAGCCGGTAGTTCCCTGAATGATAACAAGTATCCAAGTAAGCAGTGAATCACACCGTTAAGTACCTAAGTAAGTATGGTCAAGTCTTAGTTTACACATTTAAACTAACGACTCATTGTATAAACTAAATCCCATTTTAAGTTTATATATATATATACCGTTATCACTTGTGTGGTGACACACAAGATCATTGTATTTATAGTTTCGATGGTTCTCGAGAAACGTGTAATCATTATTTAATAAATAATATAATTTATTAACTTGTTATTAAACCCGTTCGATGTCCGAACCTCTTACGGTTCGACCGACGTGTTAAGTGTTTTACTTATTCACTTTTATTTCGCAAACGTACCCGTAGGTTTTTAGTTGTTACACTTTAGTCCCTATAAAGTAATAACATTTACGCTTTAACTTTCTAGTTGCGAGAAAGTCATAACTAGTCCTTTAATTTACGAATTTTACAACTTTGAGGTCCTATGTTTTAAAGTTGTTTGAAAAGTAATGAGTCTTAATCTAATACTTTTCGGTTAATTAACAATAAACATCCCCCTGGAGTTATAGAACACAAGTATGAATAAATTCAGTCCCTTAGGTTTCCGGCATTTTACGGTTTTGTTCCCAGCATTGCAAAATTCCGATTTTACTCGATTCTATCCCAACAAGTGGCGTTTTCTTTATTAGGCTCGTTTAAGTTAAAAAAAAGTTCGATGGAAAAATAAGCTCATCGAGCTTATTTTGGGCTTAAACGGGCCTTTTGGGTCCCTTAAAGGTCCGTTGGCTTATTAAAGCCCTGGTTATAGATTTTATAGTTCTAGACGCCCACAATAATTTCGCGTGAGTTGGTTTAGCCATATAATAAGCTCGTCGAGCATTATTGAAGCTTATTTAGATGCTTATTGGCTTACGGGTCCAATAGCTAACCCGATAGAAGTTCAATGGTCTCTTGTATTAGTCTTATTATCCATTGTTCAACTTAGCTTTTCTCTGTCTCGTGTTTCCTTATTTAAAATAAGCTAAAAAGCTTAATGAGTTTGGGCCGGTCTTGGGCCGTTGAGGCCCGGAGGTATTGTAGGGTTTTAGACTTCTCCTAATGCTTTTCCAACTTGAAATTCAGCCGAATTAACTGTTTCCTTTTCAGCTTATTCCAAATAAGCTGAATAAGCTATCTAGAATCTTTGTTGGGCCGGTTTTGGGCCCGTTAAGGCTCGGTAAGGTTTTAAAAGGTTTAGTGGGGTCCATTAGGGCCCGTTAAGCTTATTTAAGTCTAATAAGCACTTGGAAGGTCGGTGTGCTTATTTAGCTTATCCGATAAGCTAATAAGCACACGGTTTGGGCCTATTGGGCTCGATAGTGACCCGGTAAAGTTCTAGGGGTCGGGGCTCAATTCCTTTGGGTCCAATGACTTTCCTAGGGCTCTTTAAAGGCTTATAGGCTGTTTAAGCTTGCGAATAAGCTGTGAGAGCTTAATTCTGAGATGTATGGCTTAATCGTGGACCCAGAAATGGGCTAGGAGGCCTTAATTTTGCTAGTTTTAACAATGAATGTCAATGGTCCATTAAGGTTCTTTAGTTTTTATTAAGCTCAATAAGCTGCGAATAGGCACACGAATAAAGCGTTTAGCTATCGTGCTTATGACTTTGTGGCTCTCGAAGATGGCTAACGTAGTCCACTAAGGGTTCCGAACTGCATTACTAGTGCGTTATATGCGTTTTCATTTTAATTGGCTAGCCCAAATCCAATTGTTAATATTTTGAAGTCGTGAACCCGCGACATGCGCACGTTCGTTTATTTTTCTTATTGTCGAAAATATGTTCCAGCCTTTATGCGCGGTTACAAACCCTAGTTTTTACGAGTATTTTTGTGTAAGGCACCTCAGTAAGGTTGCATTGGTGACAAGAGAGTGGGCTGAACCATGCCATGGGTCGAACCATGCATTATTCACGTAACCTTTGAGTTTAAACTCGACTATACGCGAAAACAGAAATGGATAAGTGGTAATGAAATGAAAGACCACTGTAGGGAAACATATAGTAACTAACAATGGTCCTAGGTGTCCTATGTTTGCGAATTGTGACACAAAACCCGATTCGTTACACCCAACCGTGTATAATGTTAAACTTCAAAGCTTGGTATACCCGACCCTTAGCTCGCGCACCCTTCTTAACAACCTTGTACGTGACTTTAGAGGTTTTCCCTAAGTCCTTAGTGACCAAAGTGTGTCGCGTTTGGTTCGTTTACTTGTAACCCGATAGTATAGAGGGAAAACAAAGTGGTTCTTGGCTTGAGAGAGTTTAAGGGTTTGTGGAAAGGTATTATGTGGGTTGTGGAGGTGTATTTATAAGCACTAGACCTTGTTAACTTTCCTAGTCCATTTACACAAACCGAACCGTGCCCTAGGGGCGGTTTTGAGACTTCTCTAGTTAATCTCACATGGTTTTGAGTTAAACCACCTAGTACAAGTATTAATGAGAAGGTTTGTACAAGATCGTTGCTTAGCTCTGCAAAATCTTAGGTATGTGTGTCTTGTGAGATTTAACCGCGAACATCAAGGGGTAAAGAAGAGCCCATAGGATTAATACCATTGTGTAATAAATCAATATGGAACCATTAGCTAAGTCTTATTGACTAGTGAGGTACTTGTACTTATGAAGATCAGGAGAGAGAATTTGCTAGCAATACAAATCACCACGTAATATTTATGCACAAGTTACTTGCCCGACATTCGGCATTATAGGGGTCTAACACAAGGCTTGATTAATTTTGTGTTTAGGCTTTCAAAGAGGGTATTGGTTTGAGTCCAGAAAGTCTATGTATTCCGGGGTGCGTCTAAATGAATTATAATCGCGAAAGTAACCCTTTACGTTACCAATAAAAATAATAAACACAAAGTACAAAACTTATTCTTAAAATAGATTATGGCTTACTTGTTTGATGTAAACCATAATTTATTTGTGATCGTTTACATCATTATATATTTCTAGTCTACGCGTTTAGCTCAAAAGTAAACACTTAAAAGTAAACGCGTAACGGACTAAAAAAATAGTTTATTATAAGGTCCGTACAAGACACGAAATGAGAAATGTACAGTCTCCACCCTTTTAAAAGAGCTTGTCCTCAAAGCTTAAGACTTCATAGTAAAGATGACGAAGCCCGGTTTGTGAATGATTGTGGGTATTTTTGTTTGGAACGAATCTTCACGTTCCCAGGTGAACTCAGGGCCCCGCCTAAGATCCTGCGAACCCTTAACCAGTGGTATCCCACCGCTTCAATCGAGTTTGATCTCCCGTTCCATGATTTCAACGGGCTCTTCCACAAACTGGAGCTTATTGTCAACATGAATTCCTTCTAACGGCATGACTAACGGTTCATCGCATAACATTTCCCAGATTTGATACAGAATGTGGTGAACACTGCTCAACTTCTTGAGGAATTCCAGCCTGTAGGCAACCTTTCCTACTATTTGCTAATACTTGAAAGGTCCGAACGTACCTCGGGGGGGGTTTCAGCTGCCCCGCTTACCGAACCGTACGACTCCTTCCAGGTGAACCGATGAGCATACCTCTTCTCCACCTCGAACTCCATCGCGTTCGCTTCCGAATCACGGTAGCTCCCATCTGCCGATCTTGTGCCGCTTGCATCCTTTGCTTGATCAAGACAATCTTTTCTTCTTTCTGATTAACTCTGGACCATCAAGTTGGAGGCTTCCCCACTCGGCCCAGCATAATTGGAGATCGACATTTTCCGACCATAAAGTTGCTTCAAAGGGGGCGCCTATATGCTAGCGGATAACTGTTTATATGAAAACTCGCCCCATGGCAAATGCTTTAACCCAGCTCTTGCCAAAATCAATCACGCAAGCACGTAAGCTATGTCCTCGAGAGTTTGAATGGGTTCTCTTCGCTCTGGCCGTCAGTTTCCTGGATTTGAGACGCAGTGCCATTCTAATATCCGTACCCAAAGCAGTTTTGAAATGATCCTTCGAAATTCGAAGTGAATCTTCCATCACGATCACAGATAATTGAGGCAGGTATCCCGTGTCTTGCCACTATCCTGTTTAAGTACAACCTTGCCAATTTATCCAACGGATCATTCTCCCGTATTGGCAGAAAGTGAGCAGATTTTGTAAGTCGATCCACAATCACCCAGATGGTGTCGAAACCTTGTGACGACCTAGGAAGTTTGGTGATAAAATCCATTGTTATGTTATCCCATTTCCACTCAGGTATTTCTGGTTGCACTAGCAATCCTGATGGCCTTTGATGTTCGGCCTTGACCCTTGCGCATGTCAAGCATTTGCTAACATACGTGGCAATGTCAGCCTTCATGTTTGGCCACCAAAATAATTTCTTCACATCTTGGTACATCTTTCTGAACCGGATGATAGAAGATTTGACTTTTGGGATGTGCATAATCACGGATCTTAAGTCTCCATAGCAAGGTATCCAACTCCTGCCGTATAAGCATAGAGTTCCATCGGCACGCGGTTCCAGTCTTTCCTTGGGTATATCCCTTCGGATCATACCTCCTACGTCTTCGTTTACAATATTCTCTGGTTTCTGGGCTTCGATCTGAGCTTCTAATATCCGTTTGGGAAGATCCAAACCAATTGTCATAACCAAAGCTCGAACCCGCAATGGTTCAATCCGTTCTTTACGGCTCAGCGCGTCGGCCACTACGTTTGCTTTCCCTGGATGGTAACGAATGTCACAATCGTAGTCACTCAGTAATTCTAGCCAACGGCGTTGCCTCATGTTAAGCTCCTTCTGATCGAGAATGTGTTGTAGGCTTTTATGGTCGGTGAATACGGTGCATCTGGTTCCGTATAGATAGTGTCTCCATATTTTTAGGGCAAACACTACCGATCCAAGTTCCAAATCGTGAGTGGTGTAGTTCTTCTCGTGAACTTTTAACTGTCGAGAGGCATAGGCAATCACCTTCTCTCTCTGCATTAACACCGCACCTAAGCCTTTGTGTGACGCATCACAGTATACCACAAAGTCTTCGCTCCCTTCAGGTAAAGCCAGAATTGGGGCACTGCACAACTTCTGCTTTATCAACTGGAAGGCGTTCTCTTCCTTTTCTCCCCAATCAAACTTGATTCCTTCTGAGTATAAGTTTCGTCATTGACTTGGCAATCTTCGAAAATCCTTCAATAGAACCTTTCGACAGTAACCAGCAAGACCTAGAAATGACCGGATCTCCGTTGGTGTCTTTGGAGATGCCCAATCCTTGATAGACTCTATCTTGGCCGGGTCCACATGTATGCCTCTACTATCAATGACATGTCCGAGAAATTGTACCTTCGGAATCCAAAATTCACATTTTGAAAACTTTGCGTACAACTTCTCCTTCTTAAGCAATTCCAAAATTGCTTTAAGGTGTTCTTCATGCTCTCTTTCGTCTTTTGAATAAATAAGTATATCATCGATGAAGACAATTACAAACTTATCCAGGTAAGGTTTGCACACTCGGTTCATGAGGTCCATGAATACCGCAGGTGCGTTTGTCAGTCCGAATGGCATAACCTGGAACTCGTAATGACCATACCGAGTTCGAAATGCCGTCTTTGGAATGTCTTGTTCTCGTACTCTAAGCTGGTGATACCCGGATCTCAGATCTATTTTCGAATAAATACTGGATCCTTGAAGTTGATCAAACAAATCGTCGATCCTCGGGAGTGGATAACGATTCTTTACTGTCAGTTTGTTTAACTCGCGGTAGTCGATGCACATCCTGAACGACCCGTCCTTCTTTTTGACAAACAAGACCGGGGCTCCCCAAGGCGAGGAACTAGGCCTTATGAAACCTTTGTCAGAAAGCTCTTGTAATTGTTCTGATAATTCCTTCATTTCGGATGGGGCCAATCGATATGGTGCTCGAGCTACGGGAGCGGCTCCTGGAATTAAGTCGATTTGAAATTCCACTGGTCGAGCTGGAGGAAGACCTGGCAAGTCCTCGGGAAACACTTCTGGAAAATCTCGGACGATTGGTACGTCTTCTATCGGTTTCCTTTCCGACTTGTCCTCCTCTTTCTTGGCGGATATCTGTGCTAAAAAGACCTGGCATCCCTTGGCCATGTACTCTTGGGCTTTTGAACATGAGATAACTGTCAACCGGGATTCTCTCCCGTTGCTACTTTCGTTTCCGCAAAAAGTCAAAGTTTCATTCCCGTAGGGAACTTGAACAAGTTTCTCATCGCATACGATCACAGCGTGATATCTTCTTAACCAGTCCATACCGATAATGACATCGAAACTACCCAATTCTACTGGCATTAGATCTATGTTGAACGGATGGTCTAAGAAATTTAAGGTGCAACCTCGTATAATTGTGTCTATCTTGACTAATTTCCCATCGGCTAATTCGACATCATAACAATTTTCTAATGAAGTTGGGGCGATGTTTATCAAGGAACTAAATGCAGTGGATATAAAACTTCTATCGGCACCAGTGTCGAATAAGATAGATGCATAGTGGTTATTTAAGAGGAACGTACCCGTGACGACATTCGCATCAGGGTTCCCTGGTGCATCTCCCCTCTTTTCTGCATTCCCAACTGCATAAACCCATCCTTGTGCATTCCCATTTCCTCCATTTTTATTCTTCAGTTTTGGACAATCTCTTTTGAAGTGTCCTGGTGCTCCACACTCAAAACAACCATTCCCTTTGGGAGTTGCCCCATTGCCCTTCTGAGTGTTAGCAACATTTGTGTTACCAGTACTCCTGCAATCGCGAGCAAAGTGCCCTATCTTGTTGCACTTGTGGCACCTCTGGGTGCACGGGCCATTGTGGTGGAGATGGCACTTGTTGCACTTGGGCAAGGATCCCCCATATGGCTTCCTTTCGCCTGTCCCCATGTTGTAGGCTCTGGCGACATTCTGCCTTTTGAAGGGTTGCTGTTGGTGTCCGTGGTGGTTTCTGGATGAATCATCAGCCTTCCTTTTGTTGTCAGATTGCCTTTCAGCATAGGTGAGAAGTTTCCGATCCATCAAGTCATTGGCCAACTCAATAGTCTCATCCAATGTCTTGGGTTTAGCAGCTTTGACGTTCCCATAAATGTTGTCAGGAAGTCCACTGAGGTACTTGTCAACTTTCTCAGTTTCGTTGGCAACAAACTTGGTACATATCAAGGTTAACTCTTGGAAACGTTCATGATGCTGTACGTCGATTCCTTTGACTTTTAGGTTCCACAGCTCGATTTCCATGTTTTCTTGATTTCACCCGTCTGGACACAATACTTTTCCGTCAATCTTTCTCTTGAGTAACTTCCCAAGTCATGGCATATGCCCTTTGGACCTAATGTTCTTTTCATTACTGAGACCCTTCCACCAAGTCAGAAGCAGCAACCTAACAGAGTGCAGGTGGCAAACTTTACTTGGATCTCCAAACGGGACAACAACCACTGATATTGAAAACTGACTCCATCTTTTCAATCCATCGAGTCAAACCGACTACGCCTTCAGCCCCTTTGAAGTTCAAAGGTTGGCACTTCATGAAATCAGCGTAAAAACAAGGACGCGTAGTTTGCACGTTTCTGCGGTTATCCCCGTGCGAACTGTGGCTTCCATCCCCGTTAGTGGAGTTTCGCAAGAGAGCTTGATCGATCATTGCTTGGATGGATTCGGGGGTTATGTTGTTTGGGTTGGTGTCGTTGACTGGAGCGTTTGGTCCTCTTCTGGTTGTAGGTGCCATGATTTGTCTAAATCACAAAAGACAAAACATGAGGTTATATGACAGAATATAATAATACATAGATGAGATAATCAATACAAGAGAGGTATATAGTACAAAGTAACACATCCATTTCATTCATAACTTTGAAAATTTTACATGAAATAGTCGTTTGAATACACATAATACAATACAAAAGATCTAAGGCTATGCTAGCGGGGTGAACCCCTAATACTTAACATGCCTGTACAATGACCTAGCAAAATACAATAACATAAATCACTAGATGTGACTGTCGGCGTCCCCAGATCCCTCCTGGTGATCCGGAATCCTAACCTCTGGTCCTGGCTGTCCCAGACTGTCCTCTCCTCGCTGCTCTCGGCATGCTAACAACTTCACCTGCAAGTCGCTCCATACTCTCGCCTCATATCTCTGATGACTCGGAGAGTCTCTACTATCTGTTCCTGACGCCTAACGATCAGTACTCTCCGAAGTGCTGTCACTCGTCTGCTGCATATGAAGCGTAGTCTCGTGTCCGGTGCTGTGTCTGAATGAGAGTACTCTGCAGCTGTAGCTGTGTCTGGTGTGCCTGTAGATAGGTCTCATGTGCATACACATGATCACGATGAGTCTGAAGCTCCTGATGAGTCGCCTGGCTCAATCCTATCGAACGAGCCCAAGCCTCGCGGGAAGCATAGGCCTCCTCCTCCACCATCCATACGGTCTCCTGGAGAGTCATCCTATCCCCCATAAGCAAATCGACTCGCTGCGAGTTCATATCAACTCGCTGTGATATACGAGACCTACCATCCTGAGCATCCTCTAGTAGGGCATACAAGTCCTGTGTATCCCGCTCATGGAGCTCAGCAAGTCCTACGACTCTAGTGTTGACCTCTCCCACGGTCATAGGTGCTATCTCTGGAACTGCCTCTGCCGGATCTACCCAAGTATCCCTAATCCCGTACCCAACATCTCTAATCCCCTGTCGTCTCTCCTCAGCATCTACCGTGCTGACAAACCCATAATCTATCCCTTGACCTCTGACAGGTCTAGCAGTGGAACTCTCTCCGATCTCATATCTGGAGCGTATAGTGGACAAATGCAACCTCTTGCGGGGAGGCTGCTCAGACTCGGGAATATCATCCCTACGATCAACAGGTGATGGTATGGGTAGAGATGGTGGTAGTGGTGGTAATGGAGGTGGTGGTAATGCGGCAGTAACTGCATCAATGAGAGCTTGGGTGGATGCTATCCTGAGAGTCTGGGTTTGGGTTAGGCACCCAGATGATGGTGGTAAAGGTGGTGAATGAGCAGATGGAGCCATGCACCTAGCAAGGCGCTCCCCTGCAGAGGGTGGTGATAGTGAGATGGGTGGTGATGGTGATGGGGTAGTCATGGCCAGAAGTCTCTCAACCTCTGCCTCTGGTGGAAGGGATATGGAAGTCTGGGGTCGGATGGTAATCCTAGCCCCAATGGTAATGTCAGTGGAGGGTGGTGGTACAATAGGCTCTGTTCCCTCAGGTGGGGAAACAGGCTCATCAGCAGGTATGACGGTAGTAGAGTCAGCCGGAGCTAAGTGCTCCTCCTCCTCCTCGTCGTCCTCATCCTCCTCGTCCTCATCCCCATCCCTGGCGTCATCCCCAGATGAGTCGCCGTCATCATCATCATCTCCATCATTTCCATCATCTCCCCCGTCCATAGGATAGTCAACCGGACCATCCTCTGCCTCATCATCCTCGTACTCCTCTGGATCCTCCTCGGGATCCGACTCAGTAATGTATCCAGGTGACTCAGCAGTGGGTGAGTCAACAGGTGGTAATGGCTGTTCCTCAGCCGGAAACTCGTGGTCGTCCTCTAATGGTATGTACTCGGGATATATAGGCTCCGGCACATAGTTAGGGTCATGTGCCTGAATGAACATAGGTTCGCGCTCATCCTCATCCTGAGGAACTGGTAGTATCTGTAGATTCTCTGGACCTAGTATAAAATCTGGTGACGGTGGGGCTACTGGCTGTAGCGGGAGTCCGTCGTATCCTAGTACGATGACCCGTGGTATGCCTCCCTCCGATATCCCCTCATAATCGGCTCCCCAGAAAGCTCTGCCGGGCTCGGAGTCGGTGTAGACGGAAGTGTATGTAACATCAGACGTCGCTGAAACATGGTTCTACTTGCAAAAAGTAAAATAACTTACATAAGTATTTCTTATAAGAAAAATCGATATGATATGTTCGTAAGGCTTTAATAATAAAGCTCTTATAGTAATATACGTAATATCATTTGTATACACGTATATTAATCAGGTAAGCACTTAGTACCCTACTAATGCTAAGGCAATGCATGTCATGTAAGCATTTATGCTCTAGACGTAAACAAGTAATGCATGTATGTCCCTCACAAATCCCATTTGTGAAAATAGTTTTGAAAGTTGTATATAAGTCCAGACAACAACTTTTGACCTGGTTCTCTATAACCTAGGCTCATGCGCAATCTGTAACCGACCCTCAAATCTGAGCATGCAAGCGAATGTTGAATATCCGAAAGGCGTTACATTATTTGGGGTCAGTACACAAGATCAGAGAACGACTACTAACGTGTCGTTTGACAAAGGATACTTGATTAACAAAATACTTGTTTGTTACATAAGCTCATGGCTTCAAATGGTTCAACAAAATAGATAAAGATTCCGGTTTATAACAATTGTCCCCAAAGTGTAATAAGACCCCAAATCTTAAGTGTTGACTCTTCAATTATTGACTCCCAATGTATCGACGCACCTCGTGCCTTATTGACCTGAAAAACATGCTTAAAACGTCAACATAAAGTTGGTGAATTCATAGGTTTATGTAAATCAATGGTAGGACCGCAAGATTTCCAAGTGTATGATTGAGCAACAGATGCAAACATCATAAAAAGGTAATTACGTTTCCTAAGCTCATGAACACCCGAGCTCGACGGTATATGAATTCAATTATAAATTTTGCCAACCTGGTGTCCGTGAATGATGTGCTAACCTGCAACATCCCAAATTCGACAATGGTTATACGTTCGTATTCCCAGTGATAGCTAATCACCCGAACGGGGATTGTCAATCCCTAATAGATCTATTCATAACATTCGCGCCCGCACAATGTAATTCCCAACCACATCTATGCAATTAACAGTTCATGATCATGGACAAAAAGGGGTTATGGTAACTTAGGCAAACACGTAATCATGGCATAAAAGGTACACTTGCGTCCAGTTTGTAAAATAAAGCATGTTATCACCCCAAGGATGTAAATCATTTAAATAATTGTAAAGCATGGGCTAGAACACACTTAAGCCGTTGTTCCTGAATGATAACAATATCCAAGTAAGCAGTGAATCCACAACCCGTTAAGTACTAAGTAAATACGGTCAAGTCATTTTTAAAAAAGTTTTTTTTTTACTACATTAAACTAACGACTCATTGTATAAACTAAATCCCATTTTAAGTTTATATATACCGTTATCACTTGTGTGGTGACACACAAGATCATTGTATTCATAGTTTCGATGGTTCTCGAGAAGCGTGAAATCATTATTAATAAATATACTTTATTTATTTATTGGTTATTAAATTGTTCGACGTCCGAATATCTAAACGTTCGACCGACGCGTTAAGTGTTTTATTCATTTCACCTTGGTTCTAACATGCCCTTAGGTCTCTAGTTATTACACTTTTAGTCCCTCGGTTTGTAAATACACCCTTTTATGTTTAAAACCCTTTTAGTTTCAAAAGTGACACAATTAGTCCCTTGAGTTTACGAAGAGTAGTTTTTGATCCTTATAATTTCACTTAGCTCCCTAAGTCTTAGAATGTTGCAAGAATGGTCCCTGGAGTTTGTAATTCGAAAAGTAACGAAACTAATCCTTCAAGTTTCGATATTTACATTCCTAGTCCCTCAACTTGTGAAAATTCCATTTTTACTCCGAATCAATCCCAACGAGTGGCATTTCCCTTCGTTAAGCTCGTTTAAGTTTATAAAAAGTGTTTCGGTGGAAAAATAAGCTTATCGAGCTTATTTTGGCTTAACGGGCCTTATTGGGCCCGTTAAGGTCCGTTTAGCTTTTTAGAGGTCCGTTGTAGTTTTAATAAGTTCAAATGTTTGCAATAAGCTCACGAGAGCCTGTTAAGCTTACAATAAGCTTGGTGAGCTTATTAGAGCTTATTTCAAGCTTATTGGGCCCGTAAGCCCAATAGCTTGGCCCGATGCACCCTTCAATGTTTCTAGGCTTTTACAAGACCATATTCAACTCGTTTTAAGCCCAATTAAACTGTTTGAAATTTGGCTTATTTAAAATAAGCTAATAAGCTAATAAGCACTTTCTTTGGGCCGGTTTTGGGTTTGTTATGGGCCCGATAAGGGTATTTTAGTGTTTTAGACTTCTCCTAGTGCTTTTCTAACTTGTATTTAACCGAAACAACCTGTTTTCTTTTTCACTTATTGGAAAATAAGCTGATCAGCTAATCAAAAAGCGTCCCTATGGGCCGGTCCTACGGCCCGTTAAGGCTCGGTAAGGTTTTAAATGGTCTTATGGGTCCATTGAGTTCTATTAAGGATCCAATAAGCACGTTAGGGGGGCTCGTCGGCTTATTACTTAATTTCAATAAGCTAATAAGCTCTCCGTTGGGCCTATTGGGCCCGATAGAGACCCGGTAAGGGTTCTAGGGGTCGGGGACTCTGCCCGAATGGTATCTTTGGGTTTGTTAAGCCGATTAAGCCCTCATAAGGTCACCAATAAGCTACTCGAGCTTATTGTGAGCTTATTTGCTTGTTAGGGCTCGTAAATGGGCTAGGAGGCCCATTAAGGGTCCGTTTGGTCTTAAAAGAAATACGAAAGGTTCACTTATGTTGTTAAGCCTATACTAAGCTCATTAAGCTGTGCATAAGCACACGAATAAGCTGTGGGAGCTTATCGTGGCTTATGGGCCTTGCATTGGGCTTGCGTTGGGTTGCGTAGCCCGCTAAGGGTCCGAACGGTTTATTCGTGAATTATGGTTGCCGTTTAAACGTCTAATACCAAAACGAAAGCGTTTAACATTGTCTAATCGTGACTTGTGACATGCAAACGTTTATTAACGTCGACTACATGTTCCCACACCCTTATGTCGTGTTTACCATAATGGTTTACGCATAGTTTCTCTTTAAATTTACGAACAAAGCTCGTTACCCATGTCGTGTACGTTTTTAAATAACAAGGTTATTGTTTGCGTTAGCTTTCACGTTCTTAACACCACGTAAGTAGATTAAACGACATTCGACATATAAATGCAACATACGCGACAAAGATAACTAGTCTTATATTAAATTGGCATAAGTAGGATCGTTTAGACTTACAAAGGTCCTAGCTTTTCCTTGTCGTGGATTGGTGAGTCTTGGACGCGTAGAATGCTAATCCAAATGTGTACACGATAGAACCAACCAACCCTAGCTCGAATAACCCTTGTGGTTACTTGTTGGTTCGAAATGGAAACGTGAGTATGCTTGGTTGCGGTTTATATAACCCGAACAAGAGAGGTAGTGAGTGTTTAAGTGTTTGTAAGTTTAAGAAAGGTCTAAGTGTATGTGTAGGAGCATATTTTATAGGCAAGTGAGCTTAGTCACATTTCTTAGTCCACACAAAACCAAACCGTGCCCTTAGGGAGTGGTTTTCGAGTATCCTTAGTTAGCCACTCATGGTTTGGGGCTAAACCACTTAAGTACAAGTATTAATGAGCTAAGGATGTACAAGATTTGCTTAGCTAGCAAATCTCTTGGGTTTGTGTTCTTTCTGCATTGTGGGGGGGGGGGGGGGGGGGGGGGGGGGGGGGGGTGGGGGGGGGGGGGGGGGGGGTGCCGGGAGTATTCCCGTAGCGGGCCAAATCCCCAGTGCCACACCACAGGGCGGATCGGGCCATAAAATTATAGCAACGGATTGGAGTAATTTATAACCCCGGAACCGGTGTGATATATGTCACAGAATATAAGCGGGAAGCCCATTCCCGTTTCCAACCGACATGCATACCCATACCTTCGTCCGACTCTTTTTTTGTTACCTTGCGATAAGACTTCCCCTTTAATATAACCTGTGCAACCAAATACTGTAGTACCTCATTCTACCACTACCCTCCCAGACCCCGATCCTCTTATTTGTCTTTCCGCAAAAATACGTCATAGTCTACCCCGAGCATTAGATCCACCCACCTAATTAGAACTATGAACCAAGCTATCGCAACACCTTGCCTCATCCCGATCCGAGTTTTAGTGATGAATCGCCAACCCTTAAAAGATATTAAACTCCTCCACTATTTTAACAATTGTCAAATCCTAGCTAGCACCCTGCTTTAACTACATTGACCCACTTGACAAGGAACCAATTAATATCTTGCTCACTCTATCGCCTACCCCCATACAACAATTCGCCCTCAACCCCTCATCCCCAACCTCCAGAGCTCAAGCAATGTAATCCAACCCCTCCCCCCAACCTCCCTACCACCAACGTTTCATTTATACGCTCACATACCCCCCCATACGCAAACACTGATGCCCTCTCCCTCACGTGTCCTCCCACACCCCACCCCCCCCCACCCAACAACTCTCTAACCAAAATATAACGAATGTCTACATACGTCCCAGCCAAATGTCCACAGTACCTAGAAACACCTTTGCCCCTAGCCCAGTACTCTAATTTAACCCGCTACCCCACCTACATATCCGCCTATCCTACCGTACGCTTACAGCGGTGCCTACTTCACCGCCCCCAACAATTCTATCTAACCCATTTACACCAACTGTCTTACTAATCACCCTCCCCAATGACTGCCCATTAACCCAACCCCTTACACAAAAAGATGTGTACCACACCGCGCCCCCCCTGTAACAGGACGCACTTTAACTACCCAGTCGAGGTTAACCGGTACTAGCCACTGATCGAACATCCCCCGACTAGTAACTGTCGCAACGGATACACCAATAACAGCTCACCTCACTACACTCTACTAATTATATTATTGAGCTCATTATCTGCTAAAACACCTTCAACTGAAAGTATACCCTTAAATGTAAAAATCCTCCTAAATATGACCTTCTTATGTGATACGACCCCACCCATCCCAATATTCCCTTCCATATTTCCTCCCTCTTATCTTAGTACTCTGGTCCTATACCTGAACTACTTTCCTCCCCCCTTTTGATACTATCCTGTTGAATAAGTATATATTATAATGCGTCAAATTTAACACGCCACACGGAAACTCATAACTCTTACCTCTTCACCAGTATCTACTTATCACCAATTACTTACACAGATATGTTATACTTACCCCAAGCGCGGCAGTGTTTTAGACGCATCCCCCGTCTCGCCCCAATATACGCGATGTAATAACTTTTTTACGCGCCGGCCCCCCCGTCAGCGATAACAAACAGCCAACCACTGCGCCGCATACCACCGCCCCCGGAACAATCGGACGAGCCTCCACACGAGCCCCCAATATCCCCACGCCGCTTCCCACCATTTCTAAGTCGTACATGCGCACAACCACTATCGGCTCCCTTTGCATCCACTTGTAAACTCTATCCCTAAATGACGACCATCCGCAGCCTTCAGGTTGTAGCGGAATGTCGACCGGGTTGTCTTCGATGTTTCCGGCTCATGGATCATAGAACTAACACACCGGGGCATACGTCCCCATCTCTCCCGACTCACAACCCCAAACCTCGTACTTAAGACGTATGAAAGCAGTGTGTTGCTTATGTAGGCGGACTTCTAGATCGACGGTTATGGAAAAACTTATCAAAAAATCAAAGAAAACCATCACCGCGGAAGCACATAAAGAGACCAATCTGTTGCGGACATAGTGTATTTACACCGAGAGCACAGGAAGTTGCCTTAAGTCCCAGATCAGCTTCTCCTTTGACCCCGTAAGCCGATTTGGACTTCAGTCTTTCACCTGTTAAAAATGAACGCCCCTCCCTCCTCTCCCACCAAACCGCCCTAATACCACACGTCAGCCCTGAAGGTTCGTTACCCTCCACCAACCCCCGCCAAGACTGAGGGATGTTCCAAAACCCTCGAGGAGCCCCGCCTCAGTCCTTCAGGTTTTCCACAATTGGTATCAGTAGCAAGGTTAAACAAGAATTTTAAAAAAAATTAAATTTTATAAACTAGAATCGATTCTATGGAATCGGAAAAATAATTAAGAAGGACAACTATGTAAAGACCATCACTATAAAAGTGATGGAATTATTTTGGAAAAATAGATTCGAATCTTATGTGAAGTCAAAGATCTAAAGATCTTTGGCATATAATTACCAAATGGGTGATTTCCTTCCCTTTTTCAAAAAAATACCGAAACTAAAAAGGATGAAATAAGTGTACTATATGAACAACAAAAAGATTATTATAAAAAAGAAACTTTCTAAAAATAATGAGGCAAAAATAGGTGATTTATAATGCTTGCCTACTAAAGAATACGAAATAATATTATGAATGAAACCGCAAAAGATATTTGAATTCTTACTAGTAACTCCCAAGGTAATAATCAAGTCAAAAAGATATAAAACTAGTCTTCTTGTTCAACAATAAGAACAATTTTACGATTCTGAAGAGAAATCAATAGATAATACTTTTGCTAAATTTAACATAAACACTATTAATTACTAGTTTCTTAAAAAGCACTGATGAAAGTTTTTCCTAGCAAGAATTGTGTTAGGAAATTTCCTTAGGGCTCCTCATCCTAAATGGCCGCGCTAAAAGAAACAAAATAAAAATTTGAAAGCTACCAGAATAATAGAAAAAAGTTACGGCTATTGAAGAATCAAAGAATCTACCAACTCTACCACTGATGAACTCATGGAAATTTTGAAAGTTCATGAAGAAATAATAAATGAAAAGATTTCATGATACGGTCAAAAGCAAAAGAGAACAAAATAGATCTATTGCGTTGAAAGCTAGAAAAGAATCTAGTTATGAAAATAGCTCAAGTTCTGATAGTGAAGACGAAGAATACGCCATGGACATAAGAAACTTCAAGAAATTTTCAAAAGCAGTAGGTTTGTACACTCCACACGATGAAAGAAAGCCATTCCAAAAATATAAGGATGACAAAAATGGCAAAAGCGAAAGGAAATGTTTTAAATGCGGTGATCTAAATAATCTCATTGGTGAATGTCCAAAAGCGTCAAGAATCTATAATCAAAGAGCTTTTGTTGGAGGATGTTGGAGTGATAGCGACGAAGATGAAGAGATAAAGACAAATGATAAAAAAATGTCTTATGGCTAAAGCATCGAATGAGGTACTTTCCGAAACCGAATACTTTAGTAATGACCAATCATCATTAGACAAAAAAGACTTAGATAGTGAATATAGTCGACTATGCAAAGTAGGACTAAAAGTCATGGCTAAAAATAAAAAACTAAAACAAGCTAGAATTCAATTAGAAAATGAAATACTAGAACTAAGAGATAAAATATCTAGATTAGAAAAGGATAAGGAAGTTAGTAATGAATGCAAAATATGTCAAGACCTTAGTTTTGAAAATGAAAAACTTAAGGAAGAAATATCTAGGCTAAATCAATTTGATAATAGTAGTCACTCACTTAAGAAAATAATAAGTTCTCAAAAACCCTCCGGATATAAAACCGGTCTAGGATTTAATTTTACCAAAGGATCTTCTAGTGAAACCAAACAAGTAAAATTTGTAAAAGCACAAGAGATCGAGTCGAAAGAAAAATTGGTAGAATTAAACTTATTTTGAAAACAAAAATTCATACTTATTAACAATACTAAAATTCCGATTGCGAATGATGACGAGGTAAAACGTTTTTATAAACCTTCTTCAAAACCCGAAGTTTAGATTATTAAAGCCCAAAATCGTCCTAAAAACTCCTCCTCCGAGAAGAACTAATAGTCCTTATCCTCGGTCTAAAACACCTCAACCTAGAAGAGACCAAGGTAGATAAAATTACCCTAACACTAATCATGTAATGAGGAATCATCCCCATCAACCAAGCTTCACTCAATGTGGAAGATGTTCACCATGCATGTGTCCGAATCAAATAAAAAACATGTGTGGAAACAATAATTTCGAATACATGAAACGTTGGGGACCAAATGGCTAAGTCGTCTCAACCTTTAAATTTTCGAACTATAAAAATAAGAAGGAGATACAATATCTACAAACATTCTGTCTTTCCGACAAATGGATTGAAAGTTTATGATAGGATCCCATGAATCGTATCCCTTAAAGCTTTCTACCTTGAAGACATTGAAGAAACTCATTTAAAGTCTAAGGTACGTCTTACTTTCCAATCTCGTAGAATATAGGTCATAAGAAGATATTTATGTGATGCCATGATATATTAGTATAATTTAGTCTTAGAATATATTATAGTCACTAGAAATAATCGTGTTGATGGGCTTCTAGAATTAAAGAAGCTAGTTCACTAGAACGATTAATTCTCATAGTCTATCGGATATAACTTTCATTGAAAAGGTGAAATCTTCATGACCACGTAATAGCGAACACACTCAAAAACCCCCCGTAAAAAAAAAGAAAAGAGTGAGCTATGTGGTAACAATTAACATAGAAAAGGCTTAAGTCTCGCTAAGATCATATCGAAACACTATGGAAGAACCAAACTCCCGTTTCGACCTCTGACGTTCGTACTCGGCTACGTTATCTAAACATCATCTACAGTCCTATCGGAAATCATCTTGACAAAATTCTTCAACATTCGTCCTATCATTTCATTATCTTCGTTATCCACTCTCGTCTCACTTCAAATCAAGTCAATTAAATGTTTTCATGCCGAAGAAATTAATTCTCCTCTTCGCAAGAATCTGTCTCTAGGAAGTCATCTCTCTAATTGTACGTCTTACTTATCTGCAACCAAAAAATCCCAAGAAATTTTTATTTTAACAAAAGTTAATTAAAATGTCAATAATCATACCTATCATTGAAACACAATGATAAGTATATCATATCTCGACTACTAATATATATTACTAATAGTAAACTTTAAATTAATTCAGCCAATAATCGAAAAACAAATTTTTTTTTGTTTAGGTGGCGGCCCCCTTAATTTTAAGGGGACCAACTTTGTAAAAAGGGTGGCCCCCTTAAATAATTAAAGGGATCGCCCTATCCAAAAATCCAAACAGCCCCATGCTGTCGAATTTTATACCAAACACATCACTCTTTCTTTTCTCGCTCACTTTCAAATAATCTATTCTTTCGTCAAGGAAAAGTTAGATTCAAATCTAATACTCCTCAAAGTAGGTTTGACAACTTAAATATTTCATCCCAAATATTCAAGTATCTTTAACATACAATCGCAAACGTTAAAGGTCATATCTGAAAATTCATATTTAAGCCTTTTAAACATATTTTAAAACGCTTTTCCAAAAGCTAAAAGCTAACACGCAACCGTCTTAGTGACCAAAGAACGTACAAGTTTCTACATAAGTGATTCGTAGCTTCTTTTATATACACATCCTAAGACTAAGTACTTTCACTTTCATTAGTCTTTTCATCCCTTTAGGAATGTCACGATGTTTTATCACCATGATGATCAAACTTACCCATCGATCTTAGGATAGAAAACTAATCAAAATCTACTAAAAAGTTCATAAACGTGTCATTATCTATTTAATAGTCTTGTTACTATTAAATATATTTCGATAAATCTTGACAGCTTAATTATTTCATCTGAAATATTTATGTATCTTTAATTGGCGAAATGCAAATTAAAATGTCACTCTTTATTTATGTCAAACTCGTTTCACAAAAACCTTAATCATGTCTCTATTATTAAATAGATGGTTAATATTTTCCGTCCACCGTTTCCTCTACTACCTTTAAGATAACCTCATACCTCGTCGTGTGATTGTTCTCTGAACAGTCACAATACTCAAGAAAATCTACATAACTTCATGGATGAAGTTCGTTATATGCTAACCATCATTCGTCTTGACATTGTCAAGCTCATCGCTTACATCTTTATAACTCTTCATTTTTCCCTTTATTCCAAAATTTATTTCCGTATGAGCACGAACTAAAAGGGAAGGGAAAATACTCTCAAGAACTCACATTGGTGATTCTTATGCACCAAAACCACATCAAAAACCTTCACCATAACCCTCAAAATCAAAACATCAAATTATCCGATCATCCAAAATACGCTAGGGGCAATCACTAACAAGTCAATCGACAACATCTATTGTGATAAAAATGCCGAAAGCAACCGTCGTCGATATCTCTCTCACTAAATCATACATCCCTAAAGTATCTTAAATTTCTGGCTTCTCTCCCACTCTCGCCCAATCTATTTTCTCTAAGTCCTTCTTATAACTAGGAGTACATGAAAATCTATTTTAATACATTGTTAAGATATGCTAAAAATATTTTTTTCATGCATAAAGACCTCTAACTTGTTGTCAAAGTATATAATCTAATATATATTTTCGACACTCTTGATTGAATCAAGGAGTACTTGAACTATTTCATAGGTTTTTACCGTTTAATTAGAGTTCGAAATAATTCTTACAACCGACAATTTGTTACATTTAGGCACACACTAGGATTTCAACATAAATCTCATTTGATGATATTGAAACTTATTTTCCAATTAACATATCTTTCTATTATACTACACCTAATAGATTGTCTTCATATTGATATGTTCCTTCAATTGCTCTCTTGGATGACCCTCAATTACAAATATAGATGATTGATTGCTACTTGCTATATGAAATGATTTTGTTCTTAGTATAAACTAGGCCTTTGCATGCTCACTTAGTAAAAGCCATAATTTTACAACAAGACATGTTTGTATGCCAAAATTATGTGAAATAGGTTATCTTACATCTTGTCATACATATGTAAAATGTTGAATGCTTAAGTGCTATGTGCTAAAAAATCTTAATTGTCATAAAAGGATGGACTTGCTGCAAATTAACCACCAAAACAGAAACCCTCACACAAAATTCTATGAAAAAATAATTTTTGGGAAATCTAGGAAATAACAGTAGGCGGCCCCCTTAATTCATAAAGGGCGACCCCCTTATCTTTAAGGGGACTGACCCCTAATTAAGGGGACCGGCCTAGCTGTCACGGGTAAAATAGTATTTTCATCCCTCTTTGACCTAATACCCTCTTTGACCTAATACCCTCTAGACTTAGCTACTGTTTCTCTAAATTCACAAACATTACTTGGATTTGATCCTTTAAATGTTTATTCTTCCTAATTTAAACCCTTCCTCCACTATAAATACATGCTCAACCATCATCATCACAATCATCCTCACTCATGACATCTCCTAACAAACCCACATCCAAACCATCAAGGGTAGCCAAAATGAGTGTGAAACCCATTTGGAGGAAGAAACTAAACCCTTGTAACACATCCAATAAGCTTAATGTAAGTTCACCTACACCAATGCCAAAACCACTCACTCCTCATCATGAACCATCTCAAGAAAATAATCACCCCAATCAAGCCTTACCAAATCCTTACATTAAGGACACTCCCACATCACCACAAGTTGTCTCACGTCCTCTATTTCCCATCTCACCCATCAATTCACATGTTACTCACACTCAAGCTCCACCTCAAAGTGACAACCAAACTTAACACACACAACCTCTATCTCCAAGTAGAGAAAGCCTAGTTGATGACATTAATCAACTACAAGACCTATAAAATCTTTTAGCCATGCATCTCTCACAACAACAAAACAACATTCCCTCATCACCTTACTCTCCAAACCTACCACACACCCTCAACATTAACCAAGTTGAAACCCATATTGGGTATTGCCCTTGTTGCAACTTCACCCAAAAACAATTCCTTGCTTTAAGTGAGGATATCAATTGGATTGAATTCCTCCTCACTCGACCTCATCCACCACCTAGAGTTCAAAGAGATTACCCTTTCACAACCGCCTCCGCTCCAAACTCTCCGACCAACTAATCTCATAATATGCCTCCAAATAATCGTCAAACCCTTTTGTGTCGCAAGCAAGTCAAAAATCCTTCTATGGCTATTTAGGATTTGTTTTTCTTTATGTATGCTTGTGTGAAGTTCACACACGTTGTCCTAAATGAATGGAGTATCTTTTGCTTTGATGTTTGCTTGCACTTGTTATATTTTTCCTTCCTTCTTGCTATATGTTAGAAATATTTGTATTGTTCTAACTCGTTTTTGTAGTCAAGAAACCATAGCTCGATTCCTTGGTGCCCTCGAACGAGGGGGATCACACATCAAGGGGGAGAATTTATTCCGTCGATT
>BQNB010046701.1:0-43553 GCA_026074375.1 Tanacetum coccineum
TGTTTCTAGGGTCCCTTTTACCTCTAAATATTTTGATTAGTTGTGGGGATGCCATGTATTGTATCTTTTGTTTGGTTATATATATAGTTACCTTTCTAAAAAAAGATGTCACTTAGGAGGGAATATAGTGCATCATAATGTATAAATCTAATACATTAAAATGTTATTAACTACATCATATTACTGCATTACAATGTTATCATACTGCTGAATCACAATATAATTTTACTGCATCACTATGTTTATTTACTGAATCACATTAGAATGAATAATCTATTGCATCACAATGTTATAAATATAGTGCATCACAATGTTATAAATATAGTGCATCATAATGTATAAATCTAATACATTAAAATGTTATTAACTACATCACAATGTATAAATCTAATGCATCACAATGCATAAATCTACTGCATTAAAATGTTATTTTACTGCATTAAATATGAATAGAAAAAAGATACCGAGGACACTTCAAGAACAATGAGATTCTACTGCATTACAGTTAATATTTTACTGCATCACATTAACATTTATAATGTGATGCAGTAAAATATAGAATTTAATGCAGTAAAATTTACAATGTGATGCGGTAAAAATATACAATTTAATGCTGTAAAATTTACAATTTGATGCAGTAAAATTTACATAGTGATGCAGTAAAATATACAATTTAATGCAGTAAAATTTACAATGTGATCCAATAAAATATAGAAGTTAATGCAATAAAATTTACACTGTGATGCAGTAAAATATACAATTTAATGCAGTAAAATTTATAATTTGATGCAGTAAAATTTACATAGTGATGCAATAAATATACAATTTAATGCAGTAAAATTTACAATGTGATGCAGTAAAATAAAGAAGTTAATGTAGTAAAATTTACACTATGTTGAACTTAATTGAATGATCAATACCCTCAGTACTTTGGTTATAAACACTTTTAGTCTATGTTAAACTTAATTGAATTTACACTATGTTGAACTTAAAATTTTCCAAAAAAAATTTAGGAAAAAAATTATAATAGTGATGCAGTAACCTTATAACATTATAAATATGATGCATTAAACATAAACACAAAACATTGTTATGTATTACATGCAAACACAATGATGCACATGAAATGACAAGGATATCCACTAACATATAATATTGATGCACTAACAATATAACAATGATGCACTTGATATATACAAAAAACCTATGATACACAACATGCAAACATAGTGATGCAATGAAAATAACATTGTGATGCATTGACATATAATAGAGATGCAGTAACATTATAACCATGATACATTAAAAATAACACTATGATGCAGTACACATTTAAAATTGACGCGCTATATATAAAACTATGATGCACTAAAAAACTGAACACACAAGATATTGTATGATATTTCATAACAGTAAGATAATGTTGTATGTATGTTCCGTAAGTAATGCTCTACTTTTTACAAATGAATCGATAATTTGTAAGGAATGCTATAGTCTTTAAACAATACTTATTGGTAAAAAATGAAATAACAAAAAAAAATATTCATAGTAAGCTTATTCGTAGGTAGATTATCTAAGCCCATCCCTTTTTGGAAGATCTTGGTGATAGGTTTCTTGGATATTGGCAATTTTTGCGAACAAGTCCTGCAGTTATGGCCTCCCTTCTCTGCACATATGCAACGCATCTTTCTTCTGGATGGTTCTTCTTGTAACACATATAATCTTATTGGACAGGTCCTGTAGTTATCACCCTGTTACTCGTCGTCCTGTTCTTGTAACGGCTACAACTACATTCAACCATCACTCTAGAACGACAAAAAACCCTATAAAACATATATAATATGTAAGATACAACAGATAAAATCAAAGATTCAATAGAGAAAATAACAATGATGAATTTTAATTAAAGTGCGTTAAGTAATAAGTCCGTATGCACTTAATATGTTAACTATGATACAATGAACTTTTTCAGTAAGAAGTACGTAAGCATTTGATAAGAAATATGTAATGCTGTAATAAGTTGGTCTACAAAAAAAGATCATTGGTGACGTATTTTTCTTTGAAACCTGCAGCTAGTTAAAAAGCGATTCCAGAAATTGAACCTCATGCTTTCTTCTTAGCCCAAACCATGATAAGGAAGACCCCCATTACTGACCTGACCGCAACCAGCAGAAAGACCAAGTTACAAATATTACAAAACGACATGGTGTCCCATACTAAATGCATGTATCTTTTTGTAGTCAAGCAGACTAGTTGATAAATATGTGTTACATATGAATCACGTAAAGGCAACGTGCATTAAGGGGCGATTACCCAAGTCTGGTTTACGACATGCTTGTCCAAGAAAATAAGAATAAGTAATGGGTCGTAGTTCTACTACATGATTACAAAAGCTATATATATTATTACAAATAGTAATATAAATTACATGTTGGGTGGTGTTGGTAGTGTTTCCTGTTTAGACGAACTTTATGATTTTACTCGTTTGAGATAAAGCATAACTTATCCGACATAATGTTTGATTACCGTAAAGGGTATGAGGTAAATGTATGCCCACGTGTCTAATTTACGTCATATAAGAAGAAACCAGATGATCCCCACAAATGGATAATATGAAATGAAGCTAAATTATGTATACAAATAGCTTATCAGATACAGTAATATTTAGTTAGTTTGAAATATATAAATAAACTTACGGATATGGTTGGAGGAACGCCAACAGGTGGATCCTGAAAGAATTTATTTGCTAGGACAAGGGCCAATAGACTACTCTACACACCTGTTCCGAACAAAGTTTTGTTTCGAGGATGAGTTTCTCATAACTTGACATTAAAGTAAAGGGATGATGCAACTTTATGAGACTGAACCTATTTGGTAAAATAGTGTTCTTTGCAGAGGCTTGACATCTGGTGCATTTTTGAAGGCAATGCCCGCACATAAATATCCAAGAACGTATGTTGATAAATGAAGGGCGGTACAAAAGGCGATAAAATTGAGTCTATGTTAATAGCAAGAGGAGCCCCCGCACATAAAGAAGCAACTAAAAGTGACACTAGAGGAAAAAAAGGTCGAATAGCACTGGAAATTCCCGAAAAAAACCTGTAGGTGCCAAAAGAAAACATGCATAAGAGAAAAAAAATAAAGAAAGAAGATAATCCATTTGTTGAAGAAAAAGAGAAACGAGTTTGACTTTAAAGGTAAAACTTATTCCATTGAAGTGACCTTGGTATCTCCTGTAACATTTCTCATTTTCATGTCATTGTACGACACTATTAATGATCACTATTTATTTTAGTCTGATACGGGTTTACTTTTAATCTTTCTTTTAAGCTAAATCGCGAAGACTATAAATAATCACATAACGTAAATGGTCACCAAATAAATTAAGGTTTATGTCAAGTAAGTGTCTAGTAATTATTAGGACAATAATTATTGGCTTTACTCATTTTATTTTTATTGGTCACGTAAATGGCTTACGTTTCGCAATATAATGCACTTAGACGCACCACAAAAATACCTAGACTTAGCTAGACTCAAACCAATACCCATTTAAATGCCTAAACATAAAACTTGACCAAAACTTGTGTTAATAACACAAGTTAGCCGAATTTGGCTAAGTAAAGCTCACAAGAATCGTCCCTAATTATGTTTCTACACAAGAAATCTCCTAAATGAATCTTAACAAGTACATGTACATTCTAATCCTCATAAATGCTAGTCCTAATGGTCTCCTACTAGCTTGTTCCATTGATAGTAATCCTTTGTTTCACTTGAATCCTCCTAGTCGTGACCAAATTAAAGACTCACAACCATGATCTAAAATCTTAAGCAATCATGTACAATTCAAGATAATTAAGGAAAGTGTCCTTGTGTCTCCACTAGATTATTAACCAAGAGGTTAATAACTATTTCTTTTGTTTCTCCTGCTTATGCGCGGTAACCAAGCCCCAACCCTCAAAAATCTAAAGATTTCACTAGCTAAGTAAATCTTGTACATCTTGAGGCTCATTAAAGCTTGTACTTAGTTGTATATTAACAAAACCATGGGTGATTAACTAAAAACCCATGAAACCATCTCATTAGGGCACGATTTTGGTTAAGGGAGAACTAGGAAGAGTAACTAGCCTATTGTCTATAAATAAGACCCACTAATTTACTTGAACCTCTTATCACGCTTAAACCTCTCAGTATAAACATTATCCTCGATTACTCCATTGGTATTTTCATTCGTCATACATTGTAACGAACTTATTCGAACCACTGTCAATTCCAAAACGCAAGGTGCCTTAAGATCATGAATAATGAAGATAAAGAAGTTGTGGTTATAAGCATTTGAAGCTTATATTTCTACACCGTTAGGGTGTAAAACGGTGTTAAAACTCACAACGCAGAACCACGAACCAAAAAATCTTAGGACCTTTGTAAGTTCCTACAAAGTCATTACCATCATTTTGTCAATTCGTATATCCTTGAAAAAAATCTATGTCGCTTAAAACTTAAGTTAAATACTCACGGGATGGTAAAACAAATGCATGTTTCGACTCATGATGGTTCACGCACGCCCAATAAATGTATATACACTACGAACCTTGGTTGTGCTAGGGTAATTAAAACATGACTAACTATCGTATAAAGGCCTAACAATTCATTTGAAATGCAAAGATAGATACCAACTTGAAATCTTTCGCGTATACTTGGCGTATATAAATCCCATACGTAAACACTTTCTAAAAACGTAACCATTACCTTGTTAACACCTACAACGACCATGTTTGACGGTGGCATGTCACAAACATCGTATACAATGTAACTATACCAAAATGGTATGTCATGACCTAGATACCAAGTTGTTTAAACAAAGAGCTAATTATTGAGTCTTAATGGTTTAACGATCTACGGTTGGAGGCCCAACAGCCCAACGCTCCCAAAAAGAGCCACGCTTATTTATAACATACAAGTTTGGAATATGAGTTGAGAGTATTTAAATAATGAATTTGCACTTTTGAAACAATTTAGACTTTAACAGAAATTAGAGAAAAACCTTAACTTGTCTTCGAAACCAAACGCAACCCTTAAATGGGTCGTCGCCCATTATCGAGCCTATACAGCAATAGCTCAAGGATAGGCTATATTAGATACTCTATAGGCAAATGTGCTTAATGGACCTTGGAAATAGTTAATGGGCCCAAATGGACCAAACCAAAAGCTTTGAAAACCTATTCGGGCCTTAAATGGGCTCAACAAGCCCAATGCCGAGAGCTTATTGGCTTATTTGATAAGCTGACCAACGAAACAGATTAAATGGAATTAAGACGAATAGAAAATTTGCTAAAATGCCTAAGAAACTCTTAAGGTACTTATCGGGTCGAGTGTTGGGGCTTGCGAGCCTAATACGCTCGAATAAGCTACAATTAATCTCCCCAATTATTTAAGCCTATAGGCCCCACAGAGCTATTGAGGACCTTTGAACTTATTAATACCAAAACGGATCTTTCAAACATGAAAACGGGCCTATAACAGGCCTAAACAACAAGGCCTGTTAAGCCAAAAATACAGACCTAAATGCTTATTTTAAAGCCAAACAGTTTTTGATGGCTTATTGTACTAAATAAAGCCAAATGCCACTCGTTGGAATAGAATTAGAGCTAAAATGCAAATTTTTGCAAATAAAGGAGCTTAAAAATTAAATTTCCGAAACTTTAAGATTCAATTGTCATTTTCGAATTTTGATAACTCCAGGGACTATTTTAGAACATTCTAAACTCAGGGAACTGAAGTGTAACAATACAGACCACAATTACGATTTGTAAACTTAAAGGATTAATTAAGTAATTATCGAACTAAAGGGTTTTTAAGAGTGTAAATGTTTATATTTTATAAACCTAGGGACTAAAGGGTAATATCTAGAAACTTAGGGTAATATTTGTGAACAAAAGTGCAATATAAAACAACTTAACGAATCGGATCGAATATAAAGATATTCGGAACATTAAATGGTTTAATTAGGGTGCGACTTAATAAATAAGGTTTACTTATTAACAATGAATATCACCTTTCCTAGAACCATCGAAATTATAAATACAATAATCATGTGCACACACCACACAAGTTGATAAAGTATATATAAACTTGAAATGAATTTATATTATACAATGAGTCGTTAGCCTACATGTGTAGATTAAACTGTGACCGTATTTACTTGAGGTATCTTGACGGTGTGATTCAATCTTACAATGGATATTTATTATCATTCAGAAGGGAAACTAACCTGCTAAAGGGCGAGTTCATACCCCTTGTTTTACAATTATTAAATGATTTACCATCGTGGGGTGAGAACACGCATTTTTTACAAATTGGACCAAGAGAAATTTTATACAATGATTACGTGTTTTCCTGAGTACCTATAAACCATTTAGGTCCCATCATCATAGAACTGTTAATGCATAGATGTAATTGAGGTAATCATGTCATTATGAAGGCGCGATACGTTATGAATAGAACTTATTAGGGCTTGACAATCACCTTCGGGTGACTAGCTAATCCCCGGTGAACGAACGCATCATCATGTCGAATTTGGGGATGTTGCGAGGTTTGCACTTTCATCACGAGACACGTGTTAGGCAAATTTATTTGCATTCATCATACGTCGAGCTTCGGTGTCATGAGCTTAGGAAAACAAAATCACTTGTTTATAATGTTTGCCTCTTTGCTTAATCAACACTCGAAAATCTTGGCAGTCCACAAATGAGTTACATAAACCTATGAAATCACCAACATTATGTTGTACTTGTAAGTCATGTATCCAGGTCAATAAGGCACGAGGTGCGATGAATACAGTGGCAAGCAATAATTGAAGAAGTCAACACATAAAGTATTTGGGGTCTTGTTACATTTTAGGGGGACAATTGTTATAACCGGAATCTTTTACATATATGTTGAACAATTTAAGCCATGGCTTAAGGTGAACAAACAAGTATTTGTTAATCCAATGGTATCTTTTCAACGATACGTTAGTGTCGTTCACATATCTTGTGCTATTGAGCCATAAAGTAACGCCCTCAGATATTCAACATTCCGTTGCATACTCAGATTTGAGGGTGTTACACTTTTCTCAATAGACTTTGACAACTATGAAAACTAATAATGATTCACTGACTAGCGTGTTTTGAGATTACTCAACTAATGCCTTAGATCCTCCGTTTATAGACTAAGAGTCCCTAGTTCGCTTTACAAAAATTCCTCAAGATATCTCAATCTTTCTAAACAAACGTAACCTTCTAAAAAACTACATTATGTATATCGTGTATATAAATATCTCAACCTTATCATCATTACGCGTCTTGTTCTCCAAATAAACTTTATCTCTTTAATTCGTCCTTTACCTCTTGATAGTAGAAAGTTCTTCAAACAACCTGTAATCGTTCCACCCGCAAGCACTAATAAACATAAGTATAGTAACATTTGTACTAGCATACTAAAATACACAAACAGTAGTAACTTGTACTAACAGTCTTACATTACGACAGCAGCACTAACTACTAGCTATAGATTTTAGTCTTTAACACTAATCAGTCTTAGACTTCAACTAACAGCAGTAACTTTAATGCATCAGTACTAAATTAATACTAACAGTTAGTAACTAGCAGTTGGTGACATTAACTACCAGTACTAACTACTTAAGCATAATTTCATTATTCCCTGACAGCAGTACCTTCTAAGAGATCCAAGAAGTCTTTAAGTCCCAACAATCCTCCCCTTAACTTGGATGTTCATCTTCTGAATCTTCAAGTTTTCTTTCTTTAAAAGTCTTCATCATACTTCAGAAGATCATTCAAAACCCATTCATATTCCCCTTTTTGCTGTTTCACCAAAAGCCTTTAGCATTGAAATTAGGCACATCGCATTTTGAGATCAGTTGAAGTTTCTTGTTTAGCATATTGGTGATGGATAATGGGTGTGAGGGGGTATCTCCTACATACCATCAAAAAAATGTGAAGATTGTCAAACCTTTACAAAATGAACTCCAGATGAATCAATCAAGCTTCTAAATATCACCCTGTATCCTTGTAAATTTTTCCAAAACACACCTTTTTGAAGTTCACTGGAGATTATAGTCCAGGCCTTGTATCACTGTCTTATTGTACAATCTCCCCTTTCTTCTTTCTCCATCCGTTCAAAAATAGTTTTGCTTATCCTCATCTGTAATTCCTCTCTTTCCTTTGATTGGAGTCTCTCACCACACTCTATTAGCCTCCATCATAGCTTTGTATTTTCTCATAACTCAATCAAGGCCTATGGAGTTGGCTTCTTCTTCTTGTTTCCTTCTCTAGATAGCTTTTGCTCTTCTAATAATCTCAACATCAACTTAGCTTGAAGATCTCTGCAATTAGTTCATCAAGAGCAATTTGATCTTTTCTCTTCAAAAGAACTTCTGCTCAATCATAAGTAACCTTTTCCTTTATCGTAGAACTTGAAGGTTGTGTTCTCTGTAACTCTGAACTTACTTAGATCCTGTACAACACCCCTATTCCTGGTCTTGTAGTTGTTGTTGTTTTTAGTAGCACAGTAGTAACAACTTTAGGCTTAGCTGCTTTAATCTGTATAAGTGTCTGAGCCAAAGTGATTTCCTCATTGGTTGTAGGAATAAACATCATCAACACTAGCAGTAGTAAATTGCTTCACAATCACCAACAGTACTATCATCAGGCTTAGTACTCTGTTCATCCTTTTCCTATCAACTTTATCTTCCATGCATCTCATCATCCCTCCAAAACTCCAGTAATCAAACATTAAATCACATCCTGTCCTGTCCTCTCTTTTAGTTTCATCACCAAAAGAAACATCAACTCGAACATCCAATATCTCATACTCCTAGCCCCTGTTTGGATGCATCTTCCAGGGCCACCCAAACTCTCCTGATCTTTAGAGAAGCTCACTCTCCTAGCTCATACTAATCTTCCTGAGTTTTCTTCAAACCTGTAGGTCTTGACATTTTCCTTCTTTCTAACCTCTGGATCCTCTTTTTCAAAGAAGTAATCTCTTTAGCTTGAGCATCCTTTGCTGTTTGTAAAGCAAGAACCCGCGTTTGCAATTTGGTACATAAAACCATCAAATCAGTTAGTTGCATGCTATCCTCACCAGATAGTTGTGTATCATTGGAAGTGTTGGAAACACTTTCCTCATGCTCTCCCACAGTCTTGAGGAACCTCTGCCACATGCTCTAATGCTTTCTTAGATGGTTGTTTCTTCTTGGGTTGGGAAGATGAAGATAGTTGATCAATAATGTGTATTGGAGTGGAATCAGTTAGATGATCTGAATCCTCACCTATTTCTTCAACAGGTTAAACCATCATGGTATCAAATTTGTCACACCTATCTCTCAGAGAAACCCTTTCCAGCTCTCTTCATATTTGTCACACCCCGCCAAGGCGGAAACTAACGCGAGGCCCTAAAACTAGAATAGATATCAACACAACACAATTGGTGTCAACAATAGAGAAACACTAAATGCAATAACGAAGTCATAATGACCCAATGTGTCATACTATAACCGAAAACCAAAAGAACACATCTTGATTAATGAAAAAGGTCTCACCCAATACAATAACAATATCTCACGAACCTAATAAAATCAAATAACATTCAACAAAATCCATGCAACAAACATAAACAAACTCAGGAGCGAACTCTAATGCAATCCTAGCGGTCATTCTAGCCACTTCTCTTAACCTCAATATTCTCATGAAGCTCACTTGAAAATGATGCTTAAAAACGTCAACACAATGGTGGTGAAGTCATAGGTTAAGACACGCATAACAAGACCTATTAAACCATATTACTATGATAAATAAAACATAACCTAGCAGGACATATAGCATACTACATACAAGCAAACATCAATCGACATCAATCCACAGTGGAGACATCAAACGCTCAATCCTCACACAAAATAACAACAATGAACGATCACAGCTCACAAATCAGACACTCGACAGTAATAAACGGTCACAGCTTATCACCAAACAAATCCATAAATGCCATGAGACGATCACGCTCAAGCACAACAATTCATACCATAAAACAAGTACACATAACATACAATAGACACGATAGCCCGAAGTATAATTTAAATGCACTTATCAAAATAACTAAAACATTTCAAAACCTCTTTGCATCATTTTCACCCCAAGAAAACATAAGAAAAAGGGGCTATGAAACTCACCCGATCTTATCTCCCAACCAGAATCAATAAACCTCACAAACACGTCACAGATAATCTAAACAATTAAAGCACACAATAAGCTACCATCAATAACGGCATTCAACCCAATATATATAACCTCCACTATACTGATATCTAAGCTATCTACATAGATACTATACTTGATTAACCTTTTTCCAACTCCTACATATGCCATTTAACACTTAATGCTACTACTTTAAATTATTCTAGTTTTGATCAGAAATTTATACTCACATACACGTCCTAAACTACACTAAACACTACACACATTTCAAATACCAAAAATTCACCATGCTACATAATACCTATAACCTCTCATAGCTCTCCCAAAGGCCCATTACCCTTTAACAAATACCCTTAAGTAAATATCATTAATCCAAAGTGTCCAAATCCTCGCAAATCTAATCCCCACAAAAAAGTATGACACTAGTGACCACTTTAGAAACTCATTATATGCTTAGAAAAAAATTCAAGGGCATCACACAAATTTAAAATAACATCTCACTAAGTTATAGTGCCCTCTAACTAGATGTTTAAGTATTTTTTAGAAAAATCAAAACAAAACAAAACTGAAAATCGTCAACAGTTTTACCCACCTGATTTGTAACGACCTTTTGACCCACTACACGAACATAAAAACTCACGAGACCAAACTTTGCTGGAAGTAGACATCTTAGGTTATCTCCATGTATGTTGTAAATTGTTATTTGATAATTTTATGATTGATTATGACCTTTACAAACTGCCTAAACTTTCTGTAGTAGATTAAACAACTAATTCGGGGCGATCTAGATCCATAACGCATGATCAAAGTCACGAAAATCAATTGAACCAATGATCAACAATCATCATAAACTATAAAACCCAGAAAATTTAAGAACCCAAATTTATAAACCTTAATTTATTTTCAATGTTAATCCTAATCCATCATGCCTTAGATTAACCAGAATTAAAATAAGAACTCGAAAATAATCAAAGAATTAGAAAATACCTACACCCTAATTTTTTTTTTCTCTTGGATCGATCGAACAATAGGGGATTAGTGAGTCTTTATTCTTGTAATTTATAGCCATCCTATGTAACACCCCCCTAATTGGGTCGTAGCGGAATTAGTTCCGAGAGCGTTACTTCTGATTCCCATTGCACAGACATGGATAAGAGAACGACCTCTAACTGAGTCGTTTGAAAAGAAATCTGTAAACTGGACTCCAAAGCACATCAAGTAATTCATACTTCATTTCACTAGAAACATATGCTTAAAAATGTCACATTAAAGTTGGGTAGTTTCATCAGTTTTTTGTGATAAAGTATGATGTAAATCTCCAGAAAAAACTAAATAGATAGGTTTAACTGTGTTACCAAGTTTCGAATGTTCCTATAAAGCTCGAGAGCCAAAAAACAGAATATGAATGTTCCTTGCAAGGCTTTTCACTCATGCTAGTAATCTTGTACTCAGCATTAGTTGGGCTCGTTTTCACCCTAAGGTTCTTCAGGGTTCGTTTTGCCTGATGAAAAGACAATTGCTTCAATATATTAAACAATATCACCGTGCAGAGAAAGAAGGAAAGTGGTGAACATGCTTACCTTTGCAGAGTCAATTCCGTAAGGATCTTTCACATTTTGTTTGTTAATTATAAAACCTCAAAAGGGTATATATTATTGTAATTGTAATTATGTTTTGTACATTGGATTGTATATGTATTTATACTAATACCATAGCTTACTGACTAAGCAAACTATCATAACCTAATGGGTACGGCCCATCTATACAATTGGACCGGCCCATCTAGTTTGTTCTTACACGCCCCCGCAAGCTAAGGACGGGCAACAACTTGTAGCTTGGATCTTAGAAAGATGAATCGAGGAGTTGGTAATGGCTTTGTAAAGATATCTGCAATTTGATCATGTGTAGATATATATTGAACTCGAACATCTCCTTGAGCAACATTTTCCCGAACAAAGTGATAGTCTATTTCCACGTGTTTTGTACGCCCACGGAAGATAGGGTAGCTGACAAGTATGTTGCACCAAGATTGTCACACCATAGTATAGGAGTTGAAAATGAACGGATACGAAGCTCATGAATAAGAGCTTGAAGCCATGTAAGCTCAGCAATGATGTCAGCAACGGCTTTGTATTCAGCTTCTATAGAGGAACGTGAAACCGTACGTTGTTTACGAGTGGTCCAAGATATAAGGTTTGAACCAAGATATATAGAAAATCCCCCCGTGGACCGTCGATCGTCTGAATCCCCTGTCCAGTCAGCATCTGAGAAAGCTTCAAGAGAAGTATCATGATTACATTTCCATAGCACGCTAGTAAAAGCTTGAAGGATAGAACCAGAAGAACGACGTATGAGCATACCATGTTCAACCGTACCATGAAGATAACGTAAAATCCGTTTAACTGTAAACCAATGATTCTCGGTCGAAGCATGCATATACTGACATACCTTGTTAACAGCAAAAGTTATGTCATGCCGAGATAGGTTAACATATTGTAAAGAACCCACTACTTGTCGATATTTCACTGGATTAGAGAAAGTAGCACTGTCATCTAAACTGAGTGAGCTCGGGGTAACAATGGGATAAGACACGAGATTGCAGTTAGAAAGACCACCACTTTGTAATAGCTTCAAAATATACTTCTTTTGGGATAGGAGAATGCTGGACACATGAGGAACAATTTCAATACCCAAGAAGTAGTTAAGTGGCCCTAGATCTTTTAATGCAAAATCGGATCCAAGTTGACTAATTATATTGTCGATAGTGCCCTTGTTATTACCTGTAATGATGATGTCATCCACATATACCAGAATGTACAAAAGTATGTGTCCACGAATAAATAAACAAAGATGGATCCGTTTTGGAGCCTTTGAAACCGAGATTGAAGAGAGCCTTGGAAAGGAGCTCAAACCAAGCGCGCGGAGCCTGCTTTAAGCCATAAAGAGACTTATGAAGTAAACATACATGATTTGGTCGTTGTGGATCAATAAAGCCCAGAGGTTGTTTCATATAAACCTGTTCCTTAAGATTTCCATGAAGAAATGCATTGTGAACATCTAACTGGCGTAGTGGCCAATTGTTAGTAACCGCAAGTGATAAAACAGCTCGAATAGTTGTCGACTTCACAACCAGGCTAACTGTCTCATGAAAATCAATACCTGGTTGTTGCCGAAATACTTTTGCAACAAATCTTGCTTTGTAACAAGTGATAGCACCATTCTTGTCCCGTTTTAACCTGTATACCCACTTACCATCAACAACATTGGTGTTAGAAGCACGAGGTACTAAAGACCACGTTCCATTTTTTATAAGAGCATCATACTCTTCTTTCATAGCTTGATGCCACTCCGGAGAGTTGTAGGCAACGGTAAACGAGGTTGGTTCAGTAATAGTAGTGACGGTAGCATGATTTGCGGAAGGATTGTAGGGAACCTGTTGTTTGGGATTTTGACGAAGATTTGCAAGGCGTTGCTGAGTGATAAGAGGTGGTGGTGTAGGTGGTGGTGGTGTTGGTATCGATGTAGTCGATACGAGAGATGGTTGACCATTAGAAGACTCGGGAGAAGTTTGAGAAGTTGGACTCAAGTGTGAAACTGATGATCGAGATGAAATCGGTGAGCGTGGTGAAGATAGACTTGGATGGTCCATAAGGTGATTCCGAGGAGTAATATGGAGATGTTTTCGAAGGGGGTGCGGAAGTTGTTTTAGGGATATCGAAGGGAAATTGTGCTTCATTAAAATGAACATGTCGAGTAATATAAAGACGCTTGGTAGAGATATCAAGACAATGATATCCATGATGGGAGGGGCTGTAGCCAAGAATGACACACGGAGTGGAACGATGTTATAAGTCATACTGCAATAGTTATATGGGATCGATGTTACTTGCCTATGTATGAATTTTTCCATAGAACGCAAACATTTGTCAAGGAGTGTCTCAACGTAAAATAAGAATGAAAGGAAAACATATTAAACCAAGGCAAATCAGATCGGTATAGCATTGGATAACAAAACATCTTCAAATAAAAACTCACCCAGACAAGTACATGCACACCCAACAAAAAACATCTAACACTGTATGAACGGAGGTTCATTCACTGATAAAGGGTGGAAGAATTTAAAACAAAATATCTTCAATTTTATTGTAGTATTTTCGCAGATAGACCACCATCGCAATGGATGAAGACACCTTTTGTTAGGAAAGAAAAACCAATAGAGATTTAAAAAAATAAAGAGATAGAAAAGTATAATGAAAAACTCAGTAAGGTTTATGCTTTAATTGCTTATTGAATGAAAGAAAGTTAATAGCAGAATGTTTCAAAGGTTTTTATGAACTACTCTCATAAAATCAATACATACCAGGATTTGTATTCAAAATCTTATGTTCTATGAAGACCATAAGTTGAAGCAATGAAGTGTCGGATCCCCATTCCTTTGATGAAACGTTTTTTTTTTTGTTTTTTTTAAATCTTCTCATAGAATTTTAATTACGTTAAAAATAATTTGTAATTATCTCAAAAAAAAGGTGCTACGGTTTTTTATAAATCTTCTCAAAATATTTTCCAAATTTATCTCAAAAGATAATTTTTTTAAGAGCAAAGTGCAAAAATCATCCCCGTGCTCTTTCGATAGTCGGGTTTACATCCCTCCATTAAAAAAAGACTACTAAACATCCTTGCGTTATTTTTTTGGGTCATGATACACCATTTGGACTAACGTTGCAAATAAGTTTCAACTGAAAGGGACTAACGTTGCAATGGTCTTACTTTTCAACTCACCAACAATAAAGACCCTTTCAGTTGAAACTTATTTGCAACGTTAGTCCAAATGGTGTATCATGACCCAAAAAAATAACGTAGGGATGTTTACTAGTCTTTTTTTAACGGAGGGATGTAAACCCGACTATCGAAAGAGCACAGGGATGATTTTTGCACTTTGCTCTTTTTTAAGCATGACATATTTGTTTTTAATTATCAATCACAACTTGTGAAGTGATCAATGGTTGAGGTGCTTCTTTGTGGTAGTAGAACCCAGTGTTCAAATCTTGCCATGGCCTTAATTTTTTTTTTTAAATCCAAAATTTTGAAAAATCAAAATGACATGGCATGTGTGATGACAAAGCATTATGACATGGCAGTGGGTTGTCAAGTGAAATAATATGTGGCATGCCTCCTCTTATATATAATGTAGATAAGAGATATAGATTAGGAATTTGGATATGTATGCAATTTTTTGTGTTTGCTAAGGATATATATGCAATTATTAGATTATCTTGGATATATATGCAATTATAAAGCTTTAGAGGGATATATATGCAATTCCCCCTTATTTTTTATATAAGAAAAGATGTGGCATTGTTATTTTGGAAGTAATTTATGAAGAAATTAATTGCAAAATTGATTTACATGATCTCATTACTTCATTCTAAATATATATAGTTCAATTGTATTAAACTTTCTAAAGTTATAACTATTAACTAAAATATATGTCACACCCCGCCAAGGTGGAAACACGAGGCGTAACATCATGGATATCATCACAACACAATGGTGTCAACAATAGAGAAACACTAAATGCATAACTAAGTAATAAAGACACAATGTGTCATGACAATACCGAAAACAAAAAGAACGACATCTTGTATTAATGAAAAAGGGTCTCACCAATACAAGAACAATATCTCACGATCCTAATAAAATCAAATAACATTCAACAAAATCATGCAACAAACATAAACAAACTCAGGAGCGAACTCCAATGCAATCCTAGCGGTCATTCTAGCCACCTCTCTTAACCTCAATATTCTCATGAAGCTCGCCTGAAAATAATGCTTAAAACGTCAACACAACGGTCGGTGCTCACTCAAACAACTCACAGTAATAAGACGATCACGCTTACTACCAAACAAATCCATAAATGTCATGAGACGATCACGCTTAAGCATAACAATTCATACCATAAAAGCAAGAAGCACATAACATACAATAGTCACGTATAGCTCATGCATCATATAAATCACATTATCACAGTAACTAAAACATTTCAAAACCTCTTTGCATCATTTCCATCCCAAATGTAAAAACATTAAAAAGTGGGACTATGAAACTCACCTGATGCTTAGCTTCCCAAAGGAATCCAACAAAGCTTCATAAACACTTCACGGATAATCTAAACAATTAAGCACACAATAAGCTACCATCAATTAGGCATTCAACCCAATATGATGTAACATCAACTATGATGGATATCTAAGCTATCTACCATAGTTCTATACTTGATTTAACCCTTTTCCAACTCCTACATATGCCATTTACACTTCAATGCTACACTTTAAATTTTCTGGTTTTGAGCAGAATTTTATACTCACTTACGCGTCCTAAACGTACCACTTAAACACTTCCACAATTCAAACCAAAATTCACCATGCTACATATATGTCCTATGAACCTCTCATAGCTCTCCCAAAGCCATTACCCTTTTACAAATACCCTTTAGAAATTCATTAATCCAAAGTGTTCAGAATTCGTCCAGAATCTGACCCCCTAAAAGTATGACACCAGATGACCACTTTAGACCTCATTACATACTTAGCAAAAATTCAGGGGTCACACACAATATATAAACTAACTTCCACGTGATTTTGAGCCTCTAACTAGATGTCTAAGTATTTTTAGAAAAATCAAAACCAAAACTGAAATTCGTCACAGTTTTACACACTGATTTTGTAACGACCTTTTGACCCACTTCCCGACCATAAAAACTCACGAGACCAACTTTGCTGGAAAGTAGACTCTCTGAGGTTATCTCCAGTATGTTGTAAATTGTTTATTTGATAATTTATGATTGAGTTATGACCGTTACAAAACTGCCTAATTTTCTGCAGTGAATTAAACAACTAATTCGGGCGATCTAGACCCTAACGCATGATCAAATCACGAAACCAATTGAACCAATGATCAAACAATCATCATTAAACTATAAACTCCAGAAAATTTAAAACCCTAATTTATTTTCATGATTAAACCTAATCCATCATACTTAGATTACAAGAATTAAAATAAGAACTAGAATTAAACAAAGAATTAGAAAATACCTTAAACCCTAAAAATTTTCTTCTTTTTCTTTCTCTGGATCGGTCGAACAAGCATAGGGGTTTAGGGATCTTTTATTTTTGTATTTATAGGCCTCCTAAAAGATATTCTAGATTAACTCTAATTAGGAATTAGACTTGGACTCAAATTTGTTTCCTTTTCTCCCTTGTAAACCAAACCGATCGGCACCCCCCTTTTATTCTTTTTTTTATTAATTACATATTTATTTACAATACCTTAAATTTTAATAAAAACCTTAACTTATTTGACTATACCTTTTTGCTTAAACGAAATTCACTAGACTTTTAAAAATAACTTTTTAACTTTTCATTTTCAACCTAACTTTCCTAAAATAGAATTTTTTATTATTCTTAACTTACCACTTAAAATCTAAACCTATCTTAGATTACTAACACAAAAATATGTACACGTAATAATACTTACACATTTAACACGAAAACGCTCAAATCTCAATAATCATTTCCTTGTCACTCAAAAGTGAACAAAATGTACTCAAACCCATTCACCTCCAGTTCCAATCTTATTGAGATGATCACAACAATAGATTATTACCATACCTCACAAAATCCCCACAATAAACTCTTTTAAACATCTCCTTTAGTGAAATAACGTCCCGAATTTAACAAGCCGTTTACCAAGCTTGCTCAACAAACAACTGAGTGATATTGCACTTCGATATAATCTCCTCCGTTCCCGAAGTCTACTCAGACCATCTTAGAATTCCAAGAATCTTTCACAAGCGACATCTTACTACGTTTTTAACCTCTTACCATCACGGCCTATAAATCTCTACAGTTCTCAACAAAACAAAGAGTTTTGTCAACATTTATCTCATTTAATGGCACATGCAAACTAGCATCCGCCAAACATTTCTTCAAGTTTGACACATGAAACGTATCATGTACTTCACTCAATTCCTCGGGCAACCTTAATCGATAAGCTACAAGACCGATCCTTTCAAGAATCTCAAATGATCCTACATATCTCGATGCTAACTTTCCCTTTTTTCCAAAACAAATTACACCTTTCAAAGGTAATACTTACAACATCACTGCGATCTCCTACTTCGAATTCCATTGTTTGCGTCTTTTAACAACAAGCCTCTTTTGACGATCTCTCGCTGCTTTTAGACGTCTCCTTTATCAACACAACCTTTATCAGTCCGTGGCTTGAACCAATTCAGGTCCATAAAAACTACTTTATCTTTTCTCCAATCTCGAGCCCATAAAACAGCGACCTACACTTCCTTCCGTACAATGCTTCAAACAGAGCACACCGAATGCTCAATTGATAACTACCACCAAAGAATATAACTACAGAGCCCTCGATATATCCTCCAAAAGTCTAAAACAAAACGTATTACTTTGTCCCCCACCGCTTGTAGGAAGCTAAGCAGTATAATCAATCTAAATACGCTTCATCTAACAGTTCTGCAACGTCTGCCATCTGTCATACCGCCGCCAAGGCAGACACGAGGCTAAACAAGAATGGATATCATCACAACACAATGGGTCCAACAATAGAAAATCACTAAATGCATAAACTAAGTCAATTGACCACAATGGTGTCTGAAAATACCGAAAACCAAAAGAAATCGCCATCTTTATTAATGAAAAAGGGGCTCACATACAAAGAACATTTCTCACGAACCTAAAAAATCTAATGACATTCACAAAATCCATGCAACAAACATAACAAACCAGGTGCGAAACTCAAAAGCAATCTAGCGGCCATTCTAGCCACTCTCTTAACCTTAGTATTCTATGATCCCCACCTGAAAATGATGCCTTAAAAAAAAACGTCAACACAACAGTTGGTGCGAGTCAAAGGATATAAGACAAGCAAAACGAAACCTTTAAATCAATTACCGTGATAAATAAAAACATAACATAGCAAACTACAGCTACCTATCAACAAGCTAACCTGCAACCACATCAAGCCCACATGACTTTCACAAAAGCGTTAATCCTCACCAAAACATAACAACAATGAGATCACAGCTCACTCAGACCAACTCCACAGTAAATAAGACGAATCACGGCTACGCTACCACACAAATGCCATAAATCCATGAGACGATCAATTGGCTCAAGAACAACACTTCATCTATACCATAAAACAAGTAGCACATAACATACAATAGTCACGTAGACCCAGCCTAATATAAATCGCATTTGATAAACAGTAACTAAAACATTTCAAAACCTCTTTGCATTATTTTCACCCCAAGAAAACATAAGAAAAAGGGGCTATGAAACTCACCTGATGCTTAGATTCCCCAAAACCAGCCAACAAAAGCTTCACAAACACTTTCACGGTGATAATCTCAACAATTAGCACACAAAAGCACCATCAAGTACGGCATTCAAAAACCCAATAGATGTAACCTCAACTATACTTGGATATCTTAAGCTATCTAACCATATTTCTATACTTGATTTAACCCTTTCCCACTCCTACAAATGCTTTTACACTTTAATGCAACCAACTTTAAATTTCAGTTTTGAACAGAATTTTTATACTCACTTTACACGTTCCAAAGAACTACCACTTAAAAACACATCCCCCAATTCAAACCAAAATTCACCAAGCTACATATATGTTCCTATAAACCTCATAGTCTCTCCCAAAACTATTACCCTTTAACAAATACCCTCTTAGAAATTCATTAATCGTAAAGTGTCCAGAATTCGACCAGAATCCTACCCCCCTAAAAATCATGCCACAGATGACGCACCTAACCTTCATTATATGCTTAGAAAACATTATGGTCACACCAATAAAAACTAACTTCCACATGATTTAAACCTCTAACCTAGATGTTAAGTATTTTTAGAAAAATCAATACCAAAACTAAAATTCGTCATAGTTTTACCCACTAATTTTGTAATGACCTTTTGACCCACTTCCCGACCATAAAAGCTCACAAGACCAACTTTGCTGGAAAGTTGACTCTCTGAGGTTATCTCCAGTATGCTGTAAATTGTTTATTTGGTAATTTATGATTGAGTTATGACCGTTACAAAACTGCCTAACTTTCTGCACGTAATTAAACAACCAATTCGGGCGATCTAGACCCTAACGCATGATCAAATCACGAAACCAATTGAACCAATGATCAAACAATCATCATTAAACTATAAACTCCAGAAAATTTAAAACCCTAACTTATAAACCCTAATTTATTTTCATGATTAAACCTAATCCATCATGCTTAGATTACAAGATTTAAAATAAGAACAAGAATTAGAAAATACCTTAGCAAAGAAACCCTAAATTTTTTTCTTCTTTTTCTTCTTGGAGGATCGACCGAATACTTCAAAGGGGGGAAGGAATTTCGTTTTTAGGGTTCTTTTATCATATATATATTGTACATAATTTCCTACTTCGAGTTTTAATAGGATTGGGCCTCTATTTTCCTTTTTTTTCCTTTTCTTTCTTTTTTTCTCCTTTTTGGCCGAACTAAACACATACATTTATATTTTTTTATATTTTTTTATTATATTTATTAATTAACTAATTATTTGTATTACCTTAATTTTCTACAAAAACATAAGCTTATTTGCGCATACCTTTTTGCATCAACGCACTTTACTAAGCCTTTAAAAATAAATAACTTTTTATTTTTATTAAACCTAACTTTCCAAAAATAGAAATTTCATTTCTTTCTTATTCTAACCACTAAAGCCTATTCATACCTAATTTTACTAACACATAAATACGTATACGTAGTAATACTTACACGATAAATCACTAAAACGCTTAAACCACAAAATCATTTCCTTGTCACTAAAAGTGAACGAAATGAACTCCACAAAATCCAACACAAATCCAATCCCAATGAGACGATCACGCTCAATGGATTGATTACCAAATCTCACATATCCCACATAAACTCATATAAACACATATTAGCACAAATAACACATAACCAATACATTGAAACAGATACATAAGTCAACACTAACGGTTTGAGTAACTTGCTCAAGTCATGGTTGTCACATCTAGAATCAAATAATACGGTAAACTCAGTAATCATCATTCAGAGAGAAACGTACCCTTACAGACGTTAGGATCCTGTACCGCCTCCATTAGCATTCACTATCACCGTTGGTAAGCTCTTCCTCTAACTTGGTTTCCATTGTTTCGGTTATTTCGGCTTCCCTCCAAAGCCAATTGATTTCCAGCTTGCCCCGGTGCTTGATTCATCTTGGGATAAGTGTTGCGAAAATGATCTGGACTACCACACTCATAGCACACTCTCGGATTGTTACTCATTCTAACAGCATTCACTGGAGTCACTTGTCTAGTTGGCAGCGCGGCACAATTTCTGGCATAAATGGGCCTGGTTTTTGACCAGTTATAACACACATTGCAGGACCCGTTTACTAATGATGCGAGCGAGAACACTTGCTCACTTGGGAATTTGAGATTGCGACTTTCATTTTTGGGAGAGTTTGTCACCACAAACCCTGTGCCCACTTTTTCCTTCTTGTTGTCTTTCCACGATCCTCCTGACTTACCAGACTCTTCCACTACTTTTCCTCTTGAGCATTACCCTTTGGTCAAGGTAGACCTACAGCTGACTGGCTTCGTCATAAGTATTCAACCCTCTTATTTGCATTCTGCATAGTAGTATGGTGTGGTTGCTCGAAAGCATTCCTCTTATCTCAGGAGCCATCCGGCTTATGTACCTCTTAATATGAGAATACTCAGGTGAAACTAATGTGTGGACCACATTGGCCCAACACCTGAAACATCAGAGTGAGGCAGCATGAATACTCCTACCATCTTGTGAATTCAAAACTCCATTCTCAAATTTTCTCCAGTTTCATTACTGGTCAAATTCATCACCATCACTGCCTTAAAGATCTTTCCATGAGAGGCCATTACAAGAAGGCCTCACTCCTCCATGCTTTGACTTGAGTATATCACCAAGTCAAAAGCTTTGTTCACCAATGAGAACTAGGCCATACCTCACCTTTGATTCACCGCACAGACCACTATTATCAAACATATTTTCCATCATCCGGTCCAACGAGTAAGCACTATCGCACCTCCTTTCCCATCATACTCCTTGGGATTACAAGATTGGAATGCCTTGAAAGTGCATTCGTTGTTCCCTTCATTTCCATTTCCACCACCACTATTTCCTCCATTACCGTTATTAGCATTTTCACGATGTTAGTGCCTTGATACAATCTGAGGAAAAGGTTTTTGCAATTGCTGCGCATAATAGCAGCAATGTCAAGGTGTTTCTCATGTTTGTTGTTATCGTTGTTGGTCGCGTCGACATGATGGAGCCATTGACTATAAGTAATAAAATTTTATATACACTTAGACGATATATTAGGGATTATGATACTTTCATACCTTCTTAATAACCATATACATACATGCAACGCATCAACAATAATCCATGTAATCATACTTGCAAGTCCACCTATGTTGTGGCGCATGTATAAATTAGGTTGGTCGACCGATAGATTATAGATGCCTTATCCGGGTAATATTTGTACTCGGGGCATTCTATATAAAACACTTCATAGAAAAAATAAACACACAATATAGCACCTTAAAAAATATGACCAACAAATAACAAAAACAATGAAAATCCTAATATACTTTTTATATTAATACTCAGAATCCAAACATCGAAAATAACATTCCTATCATGGCTCCAAACGTCGAAAGAAAGAAAAACAAGCTAAAACATATCAATCACTTAGAACAATATGGGCAGTTACGAGACGCGCGGTCATATCACTGGCTGAGTGAGAGCTCTTCCTCACAGTTTACTACTTGCGGTGGACTCAAGGTCCGAGTCCACTTCATTCCTCTCAACTTCTTCCTCATCTTCTATCAACCATCCATTCATGTTACCCTTTGGCTGAGGTAGTCGATGTAGTGTAAACTCATTCATGGGATTTCCTTGTTGAAGTTGTGGGTGATCCACAAATCCATACAGGTCATGTCTTCTAGGTTGTTCCACCGGCTCTTCTTCAGACAATAATAAATTTTATACGTTTCATAATCTTGAAAATTTTCAGGAACTCTGGTGATTAGTCCATCCTTAGGCAATTATCTATGTTCAATTTCCCAACCGTTTGTCCATACAACTCCTTCAAGTCATCTTACTCTCGACTCTACAAAAACGGCCACAAGGCAAAAGGAATCGGATTCTCACGTTTACACCGCTTGCTATTCTTAATCCTTTTACACCCAGTTGTGAAAGCAACTGAATCATGGTACTTTCTACGAATAGGGGGAGACATACTATAATAGACCACAAAGCAATAAGACTATAATCAGGAATACGAAACACAAATAACAAAGAAAACTCAATAAACTTATATATAGGTAATAGTATAACGTATTTATGAAAACTTAGGGAAAATAAGCATAATATGTATATACTTACACATAAGCCCTAAATGCATCTATATGAGGGACCCTTAAGCTATAGTCTAGGCCTAACCACCTAGTTCTCTATAACCATAGGCTCTGATACCAATCTGTCACACCCCGCTAAGGCGAAAACACGAGGCGTAACATCATGGATATCATCACAATACAATGGTGTCAACAATAGAGAAACACTAAATGCATAACTAAGTAATAAAGACACAATGTGTCATGACAATAAAGAAAACCAAAAAAAATGACATCTTGTATTAATGAAAAAGGGTCTCACTAATATAAAAAAAAAATACAAGAACCATAACTCACGAACTTAATAAAATCAAATAACATTCAACAAAATCATGCAAGAAACATAAACAAACTCAGGATCGAATTCAATGCAATCCTAGCGAATCCATTCAGCCACCTCTTTTAACCACAGTATCTCGATGAAGCTCAACCTAAAAATGATGCTTAAAAACATCAACACAACGGTTGGTGAGAGTCATAGGTTTAAGACACGCAAAACAAACCTTTAAATCTAATTACAATGATAAATAAAACATAACATAGCAGGACATACATCGTACTATCATACAAGCTAACATGCAATCACATCAATCCACATTGAGAACACTGTTCACGAGGCTCAAATTCTCACAACAAAACATAAGCGCGCGCGATGAACGATCACGCTCCACTCAAACAACTCACATAATCAAACGGTCATGCTTACTACCAAAACACAACCTAAATGCCATGAACGATTACCTCCAAGCACAACAATTCATACTAAAAAGCAAGTAGCACATAACATACAATGTCACGTAAAGCCCCAGCATCCAATATCACATTATCACAATAACTAAAACATTTCAAAACCACTTGCATCATTTTCAAATCACCCCAAGAAAACATAAAAAAGGGGCTTCTCTAGAAACTACGGTCCGAAATGCGAGAGCGTGCGAGAGTCCCAAAAGAATCAACAAAACACTTCACAAATACTTCACGTATAATCTAAACAATTAAGCACACAATAAACAACCAATCAATAGGCATTCAACCCATATGATGAACCCAACTATGATAGATATCTAAGCTATCTATCATAGTTCTAATACTTGATTTTCACCCTTTCAACCCTACATATGCCCATTTACACTTCAATGCTATCACATAAAATTTTCTGGTTTAGAGCAGAATTTTGATACTCACGTTACGCGTCCTAATGTACCACTTAAACATTCCACAATCAAACCAAATTCACCAGATACATATATGTCCTGAAGAAGCCTCTCATAGCTCTCCCAATCCGATTACCCTTTACAAATACCCTTTAAGAAATTTATTAAACCAAAGTGTCCAGAATTCATCCCAGAATCTAACCCCTAAACGAATGACCAATGACCACTTTAACCTCATTACACACTTAGAAAAAATTCAGGGGTCAGACACAATAAATAAACTAACTTCCACGTTATTTTTAGCCTCTAACTAGATGTCTAAGTATTTTTAGAAAAATCAAAACCAAAACTGAAATTCGAGGCACAGAGTTTACACATTGATTTTGTAACGACCTTTTGACCCACTTCCCAACCATAAAAACTCACGAGACAACTTGGCTGGAAAGTATACTCTCTGAGGTTATCTCCAGTAATGTTGTAAATTGTTTATTTGATATTTTATGAATGAGTTATGACCGTCTACAAACTGCCTAAAATTCTGCAGTGAATTAAACAACTAATTCGGGCGATCTAGACCCTAACGCATGATCAAATCACGATACCAATTAACTCAAATGATCAAGCAATCATCATTAAACTATAAACTCTAGTAAATTTAAAAACCCTAATTTTTATGTGGTTCATGATTTAAACCAGTTCCAGGGTCATAGCTTAGATTACAAGAATTAAAATAAGAACTAGATTTGAACAGAAGGAGATGTAGAAAATGTCCTTTAAACCCTAAAAAAATCTTCGTTTTTTTTTCTCTGGATCGGGGGGGGGGGGGTCGAACAATAGAGTGATATATGGATCCATTTAATTTTTGTATTTATAGGCCTCCTAAAAGATATTCTAGATTAACTCTAATTAGAATTAGACTTGGACTCAAATTTGTTTCCTTTTCTTCCCTTTGGTAAACCAAAACCAATCGCACCTCCCTTTTATTCTTTTTTTTATTATTACAATATTTATTTTACAATACTTTAAATTTTAATATAAACCTTAACTTAGTTTGACTATAAACCAATTTTGCTTATAACGAAATTCACTAGAACTTTTAAAAATAACTTTTTTAACTTTTCATTTTCAACTAACTTTCCTAAAAAATAATTTTTACCATTATTCTACTTACCACTTAAAGTCTAAACCTATCTTAGATTACTAACACAAAAATACGTATACGTAATAATACTTACACATTTAACACGGAAATGCTCAAATCTCAATTAATCATTTCCTTGTCACTCAAAAGTGAACAAAATGAACTCAACCAATTTCACCACCATTCCAATCTCATTGAGATGATCACACTCAATAGATTGATTACCAATACCTCACATGACCCACATAAACTCATTTAAACACACATAATCACATACACCATATATTGCAACAAGCACATAAGTCAATATTAACGGTTTAACTAACCTGCTCAAACCATGGTTGTCACAATATTGGAAAAAACTTTCTTTGTGTGAAATGGATTAACAAAAATCTTCTTGTGAGTTGACATATTTCCCAGTTGTTGATTAATGAAAACTTGGAGAAAACGTGGATACAGTAAGAATTTGACTCCTCCATCTAAGTGTTTCACCATTGCATCAAAGATATACTTAGACAAATTAAACTTCTGATTAGTTGCCAAGCATATGATCAAAGAAGCCATAGAACTACTGAACTCATTCCATGCAGTGGATTTAGCACTTAAGCATTGAGTAATAGTATGAATGAAATACTTCCACTGTGGAGAGAAAAAGGCTTTATAAAAAGTAAGCTTTTGAGAAGGCTTTTCATACCCCATACGCGCTAATTCTTCAATAAGAGAAGTAGAATAAAGAAGTCAATGAAACCCTTAATCAAAGTATTTATAGAATCACCCTCAACAACAGAAACTTGAACTAGCAGTATTAACATACGCTTAATAGCAGAAACAAATACGGGCAGCACTAATTTAAGCCTAACAACATTAACTTAAGCTTAGCAGCATTAAGTTGAAATTGAGCAGCATTCAGAAGAATACATCAGTAATCATTCAAATTTCATTCCAAGAAGCAACTTTCATCATCAAATTTGATTCATTATCTCTGCAAACCCATCACTTTCTTTGGGTTTTTCCAAGAACGCAACCACATTGTGCATTTCAGCAAACTTAGGGCTTGACATAATGATGATTTTGATAATCAAGAGGAAAATTGAATATGTTTAAGATTAGAGAGCGTTGAATAAGTGAAATCGAAAAAGAAGTAAATGAAACCCTTAATCGAAGTATTTATAGAATCACCCTCAACAGCAGAAACTTGAACTGGCAGCATTAACATACGCTTAACAGCAAAAACAAATATGGGCAGTACTAATTTAAGCCTAACAACAGTAACTTAAGCTTAGCAGCATTAAGTTGAAACTTGAGCGCTCTAGAAGAATACACCAGTAATCATTCAATTTTCATTCCAATAAGCAACTTTCATCATCAAATTTGATTCACACAAACTCTCTTTCTGTTTTTATGCTCACGTTATCTCTCAATTCTTTTTGCTCACATAATCACTCATTTCTATTTTTATGCACACATCTCTTTTTCTATTTTTAAGTTCACAAAATCTCTCATTTCTTTGCTTACAAGACCACTCATTTTTGTTTTTATAATGACAGTTGTGTACAAAATTCATCAATTCCAAAAGTTTTCATATGTCCTCACCATTCCAAGTGTGTACCTCTTGAGATGAGGTGGATCAATGGAAGTTTGATGTAATCTCAAACCTAGTTTGAGCATTCACATCCCCCAATATGGTATCTTGGCACCTAGGACCACTACCTGAACCAATTCCCTAAGGAGTTGATTCATTAAGTGTTGCCATGGATTGGGTCTTATTTTATGTTACCACTGTCCTGCTCTTCTTCTTAACTAGAAGCTGTTGTGGAGCCTTTCCATACTTTGTCTACCCAACTCCTTTTGGACAGCATTATCACCACCTTTGTCAGGGGGACCACTATGGACTGAGGTATCTTGGTGTCCCGACCTCTTTTGATATGCCTAGACGTGTTTTGATTACTTTTGAACATACTTATGATATAACACATCCTTTCATCCATGCTTTTTGGTTGTATGAATAAGGAACCTCCCCTCAAACAATGCTTCAAGAGATAAGAATTTGAAACAGTTGCAACTTTGGTGCCCATGTCATCTTAACAGCATTAACATTTGCCTGGCAGTAGTAATTTTCTGCCTAGCAGTATTAACAGAAGTCGAACAACATTAACTCTGTCTTCAATAATTATGCAACAACATGCCTCTATTCATCACAAGCACACTAGAAAAATAATAGATAGGGGGACATGTGGGAATTCATGAGGATCCATATTTATGCATAACCCATGAATAAAAGTTAAACATTGTGAACCAAGACCATTAACTTTCTTCTCAAACATCACTTCAAAAGGTGAAACATTCAACATCGGGTATTCAACATGCTTTACCTGCAGATGTTAGTTCATAGCCAAATATACAAAATCCAAAACATTTTCTTCTTGACAACATTAACTATGACTAACTGTTTTAACAAACAGTCTTAAGTATAACTAAAGTTTTAATTGAGAATTAGCAGTATTAATTGAGAAAACTATCTGTATTAATCCTTTAACAAAAACTTTTACAAAAAACATAAAGAGATATAGACAGTTAAGGATTCAGCTCTTCCAATACTTGAAACCAAGTATTGAAATCTTCCATGATCAAAACCTTTTGTAAGAAGATCTGCATACTTTTAAATCAGTATGAATTTTAACCATTTGTATTACCTTTTTTGTGTTGCAATCTCTTATAAAATGATGCTAATCCTCTAATATGTTTGTTTTAGAATAGAATGTTGATATGATTTTTAATAATGCAGATAGTACTTGTTATTGTCAATATAATGACAGTGTTCATGAAATTATACCCATAATCCAGCAATGTTTCGATCCAGAGTACTTGTCCACAACAACTAGCAGCAGCCACATATTCAGCTTCAGTTGTAGAGGTGGCAACTACAGTTTGCTTCTTACATTGCCAAGATATCAACCTGTTTCCCAAAAACTGACAACCTCTAGTTGTTGATTTCCTATCTTGAGTTGCTCCAGCATAGTCACTATCAGTATAAACAACCAGTTCAAATGGAGAATCCCTAAAATACCAAAGGGCTAAAGTTGGTTTGCCTTTCAAATATCCAAAAATCCTCTTGACTGCTAAGAGATGTGATGTCTTAGGAGTAACTTGAAATCTAGCACATGCGCATACCGCAAACATGATATCTGGTCTAGATGCATTGAGATACATCAAAGACCCAATCATAGATCTATAGAGATGTACATCAACATCATCAGCCATCTCCATCCTTTGACCTAAGGTTTTTCCATATCAACAGGAGTGAAGCAGATTCACATCAGTGTAGTTGAATTTCTTCAAAAATTTCAGCTACATTATTGTCACTGATGTTAAATATTCCATCTTTCCTCTGCTGTACTTGTAACCCTAAAAAGAAAGTAAGTTCTCCCATGGAACTCATCTGAAATTTATCTTTCATTAGCTTCTCAAACCAGTACATAAACTCCTTGGTTGTTGAGCCAAAGATTTATGTCATCTACCATAGAAATGACAAGCAAAATATCTCCTTTTTGCTCTTGATAAATAATGTCTGATCGATCTTGCCCCTTTTAACCCATTGCTCAAAAAGATAGTTAGCCAAGTTTCATACCATGCTTTTGGTGCTTTGACTGCATACCATAATAGTGCTTGATCTACCTGTAAAAACTTTGGCTTGAATGGTCAGGATCTTTAATCCTGGTGGTTGAGTAACATAGATTTCTTCCTCATTTGATAGGTTCCATATAAGAAAGCACTCTTTACATCATTTGATATACCAGGAATCCCATAAAAAGAAGCAGAGGCAATAAACAATCTATTGCCTCAATTCTTGCCAAGTGGCAAACGGTTCTTCATATTCAATACCTTCTTCTTGTTCTATGAACCTGTGCAACTAACCTTTCTTTGGGTTCATAATCACAATTCCCCTTTCATCTTTCTTGTTTCTAAAGACCCATTTTGTTCCAATGGCCTTCTTTCCATTAGGGAGATCCACCAGTATCCAAACTTGTTGAAGTTTGAATTGCAGAAGTTCTTCCTGCATTGCTTCCACCCAGGATAAATCAGATAGAGCTTTAGCAATGCTTGTTGGTTCAATCTGTGATAGGAAACAAGCATATAAACAAGTATTTAGGGTATCATGTGTTTTCTGCTCATACACATCACTGAGAAACCCTTGTTCAGAAGTAGGTTTTGACATTCTTCTTGTCTGAATAGTTGACTGCACTTCACCAATCACATTGTCAATTGGGTGATCTTTATGAATTCTTGTATTAGGAGTGGTTGGAATAATATAGGAATTTGTAATGTTCCCCAAATCAACTTCTGGTTCTTCTTCAAATATATCTTCTTCATTTGGACTAGCAGTGCTAACTGATGGACCAACAGCATTAAGTTTAAGACTACCAGTATTAACATATCGGACTGGCAGTATTAACTTGTTGCCCAACAGCATTAACTAATCTTTAGTACTGCTTTCATCTGCGAACTTTCTTGTTCTAACATTCTCAATTTTTAGACATCTTCAACCTGCTTTTGGTTTCAGCAGTTTTTGGTTCACCATTATCAACATCCTTTGTAGGTGAATCAAAGTATGAAGTATCTTTCCAAATTGGCATCACAATGCAATCTTGACTGTTTTCTTCTGATGTACCTGCAGACGTTTTAGAAACATTGTACCTTGCAGTAACTGGTACAAGTTCTGATAGGGTTAGAGAATCAATATAACTTGCCATTTTTGGACCGTCCCTTCTATCATAGGCTTATTCTCTAAAAACCCAATATGCAAGTTTTTTTCTACCCTCCTGGTTCTAGTGTTGTATACCCTAAAAGATTTACTACTCAAGGAATATCCAACAAAGAAAATTCATCACTTTTGCCATCAAACTTGCTAAAAACTATCCAAAGTATAAAGAATATTAAAATTGATAACCATGGTCTCAATAAACTTAGACGCTGGTTTTAAACTCTAAAAATTTATTCGGCCCCGTGCGCGCTTGTTATGGTTGATACTAAGACCCTTATTCTGTACATATCAAGAGTAGAAACTGCATCAGCCCAAAATGTGGAGGTAAATTAGAGTAGACTAACATTGTTCTAGCAGCCTAATGAGTGTCTTATTCCTCTCATCTCAGCTACACCATTTTGCTGAGGAGTCCTAGCTACACTATATTCTCTCTTAATACCTTTTTCTCTGCAAAAATCATCCATAACCTTGTTCTTAAACTCTGTTTCATTATCACTTCTGATTATTTTCACTTTCTTATCCACTAGGTTTTCTATTTCTTTGATAAAGCTCTTAAGGATCTCACTGGTTTCATCCTTAGTTGTTAAAAAGAAAACCCATGTAAATCTACTATAATCATTTGTGACTACTAAGCAATATTCTTATTGCATTAAGCTACTCCATAAAGGTTGGGACCAAAAAATCCATATGATAGCTTAACCAAAGGATTTAGTAATAGGATTCAGAACTTTGGGACATTACAAGAAGCTCTGGGTTGCTTACCTTTAAGACAAGCACACAGGTTTGGTCTTTTTCAAAATGTTTTTGTGGGCAATCTCTTACTAGGTTATCCTTGACAAGCTTATTTTGTTTTAAAATTAATATGACCAAGTTCTTCTGTGCCAGTGCATCGTTTCAATCTAATGTATGCCTTTGCTCAACAGATAAGTTAAACTTTCTTTAGGTTCAATGTTCTTCATCATCTAAAAACTATACATATTGTACGTTCTAGGAATTTTAAGAGTATCTGATTTTCATCAGGCTAAAACTTAAAATTTGGAGATAAGCAAGACTTTCAGTGTCTGTAAAAAGGACATAGTTCTTTTTGTCACACATCTGTGAGACACTAAAAAGATTACAATTTTAACTCTTTAACAATTATACAATCTTCAAAATCAAGATTATCAGTCTTAAGAGTTCCTTTACCAGTAATTTTACCACCATATGCACCTCCTCTAAATGCAACATAACCTCCATCAAATTCCTTGAAATTTGAGAGATATGCTATATTCCCAGTCATGTGCCTTGAGCACCCACTGTCAACAAATCCTTTATCATTATGTTATGGCTTTCCCTATACAAAAGAATAAGGAAATTAGATTCTTTTAGGGACCCAAGCCATTACTGACTTGGATCTGCCTCGTGCATTAATGTAGTTGTGTCTTTTAAAAGCAAGTGCTGCACCATTAGATTTGGTGGGTCTCCAAACCCAATATGCTGAGGACTTTACAGCATTAACCCTTTTTACCCTAACAGCATTAACTTCGCATGTATAAGACCTAGCAGTATTAACAACATTATGCCTTCCTGTATAATAGTGTCTCTTTGCTGCATGCACATATCTTCTAGTTAATGCTGTTTGCTTATAAAAGGGCCTCTTAGCAGTTGATTGTGCTTGTTTTGAAAAATTGTGTCTTGATTTAGCACTATGAACTGCTGTTTTGGGGTGAGCAGTATTAACTGGCCTAACAGTATTAAGTGGTGTGAGGCCAGTTTTCAACAAAACTACTTTGGGAGACATATTCTTGAGTACATTAGGTGTGTGTTTTTGGCATCCACCCTATTGTAGTTATTTCTAGATACTATGCCTTTTCTTTGATGATTATGACAATTAATCTGCAAATGATTAAAACTTCCACATATATAGCAAGCCTTGTTATACATCATAAAAAATTTTCCTAGTTGATTGGACTTCTGTCCATTCCAATTCCTCTAATTCCCCCTAGGAGATTGTGATCTATACAATTCTGCATACCTAACTGACTTGTTACTGGTTTTTCATAATTTTAGTTTTGTACACTCTACCCTTATATTAGCAGGAAAAACAGTTTCTTTATTCAACATTAGTAAAGAGTAAACAAGCTACTTGTGTCCTGTGATACTTGTTTCTTTTACCAAAGAAATCAATCGAATTTCCTTTGGAATTATCTGATTCTCCTTTTCATCAAACAACATTAGACTCATGCTTACTGATATCAGGACCATAACCTTTGATTTCAGGCTCTTTGAATCATCAAGACCAGATAAGATAGAATCAAGCTTGTTTATGTCATGTTTTTAAATTAAAGGTTGAGGTGGAGGAACGCACTATATCCCAAACCCTTTTTACTTTTTTCAGTTATCTTCTTCTAAACAAAATGATCTAAGTCTTTTGAGGCCTTTATCAAATTTCTCAATTTTTAAAATCAATGCCATCCTTTCTTGCTAACTTTTAAGCTCACTCATTAAGCACATTTATTTCTTGTTTTTACAACCTACTTTATTTTTAGAACTGCAATTCTTCACATAAAAAGATCCTCATTCTTTTTATTGTGATTATTTGATCTTCTAGAGTTGCTAAAAACCTCTTTTATATGTTAGATGTTTAAATTCAGATTCTTAAGCTTAAACAAGCAATCATCACATTGTTTCTTAAGAGGTTTATAGTTTTCAGACAAGTTTAGAGGCAGTTTTATCAGTGTATTCCTCTGAGTCTGAAAATGTCATTAGAGCCATGTTTGTCTAAACTTGTTCTTCTGGCATGTCACTCCAATCAAAACCTACACCATCAATACCAAACATTAACCTTTGAAGTGTGTCTTCATTGTTTCCTTCCTTCCTGGTGTTGTCTTGATTTCGGAATTGGCTTCATGCTTCTTGGTGCTCTGTACTCCCGAGCAAAGTGTCCCTACTCTATAAAGTTGTAACACTCCACCTGAGATTTATCATACCCAGCAATGTCATTTAGCATTAATGAAATCTTTTTGCAGGTCTCTGTTCGTACTTTCTTTGTTCTCACACTTTGCAAAAATGTGCTGGCATTTAGATCTATTGCTTCCAAATCATCATCATGAATTTGCTCTAATCTTGGTGTTGGACATTAGAACCATGGGATTTTCAAACATGAATAGCATAAACAATATTATCACGGACACTTGCAGTACAAACTTATAGACTGGCAGCATTAACACTAGGGCTAGCAGCACTAACTTGTGGATAAGCAATGTTAGCATCATTGGTATTGCTAGAGCTTGGTGCAGTCATGAAGGCCAAGTTTTGACCACCACTTGATGTACCAACAGTTTTCTTTACCTTTTGTTAAACAATTTTGAAATTGTTGTACAAATCATCTATACTCATAGTCTCAACCTCAGGCTTATTCATCCAAACAACTATATGAGTGTTCCACTCAGGTGGTAAGCTGCTTAAAATTTTTAAGTTTAAGTCTTCTTGGGCAATGATCACACCCAAGATAGCAGCATTATCTGACCTATCCTCTTAAGCCTATTGAAAAATGGAGTCAAAGTGACTCAGCGCTTGTTGCACATAATGGAAAATCTCATACTGTTGCTTCAAGAGAGTTTTCTGAGTTTTCTTGGTAGCTGCATTACCTCCAAATCTTGTTTCAATGGCAGCAAACATAGATTTAGCATCTGGATGCTGACTGAATGTTAGTTGATATTCATTTGGAAGTGCCATGAGTAACAAACCCCTAGCTTTGACATCATTCTTTTTATTTGTCTTCTCTTCTGCAGTTGCAGGTGTGGACATCTTTGTAACTGTTACGCCATTCTCTTGAGATGTTTGTGGTGCTGAGACCAGAATCACATTTTTCTATCACCTCCCCTAAGAGTGCTAGTCTATGGTCTGGAAGTCTGCTTATCCTAATAAAAACAAAAAAAAACCCACATCTAATTACTCTCCCAGATTTGAGTATGGGATGCTTTGCAGTAGGACCACTATTGAGTAGATTCAAGATCCATGGTATTTTAGATCAAAGTTTCTCAAGCAATGCTTTGATACCACTTCTTGATCCCAAACCATAGATCGATTCCTTAGAGTTCGTATTAAGGTTAAATTTCATTGGATAAATCCAAAAGACTTGTTGTAGAAACTTTGTTTGTATATTAAAGTGTATGCGAAATTACACCTTTATTACTCTAGATGTATTATCAATGAAAACAGTATAACAACATGATAAAAACCAAATGCTCCAATATTATTAGATCAATAATACGAGTACTCTTAACTTAGTACTAGGGTTTACAACCTTGAAGCTTTTCTCAATCGACTTTGACAACTATGAAAACTGATAATGATATGACTGTGTGTTTTTGTGATATCTCAACTAATGCCCTAGAGCCTCCTTTTATAGACTAAGGAGTCCTAGTCGGCTTACAATATATTCCTAAGATATCTCAATCTTGACAGTAGAAAGTCTTCAAACAGTTATAATATTTCCACCAGCAGCACTAATAAAAACATAAAGCTTAGTAGTACACAGTGTCTAGCGAGTACTAATATATACTAAACAGTTAGTAACTTTATTGCAGTCTGAACTCTTTACTACTAGCAGCACTATATACTTAGCTTATATTTGTCTTTCAACACTGAGCAGTCTTAACTTCAACTAACAGCAGTAACTTTATGCTATCACTACTAAATTATACTAACAGTAGTAACTAGCAGTGGTAAAAAAGAAAAAGAGGGTTTTTGTAGTTTTGATGTTGTGGTCGTGATGATTGAATAATATATGTTGCTAGATAGCTTATTTTATATAATAGCTTGTATAGCTTATTCGGGCTTATTTTTAAGCTATTTCTTGGTTATTTGGGCTTATATGCCACGAAAAGTTTCCCAAAATCTACTAGGAAGTGATTTTGATTATTTTGTGTTTGGCGTATGTTGTGGGACTATTTTTGACGCTTATTGTAGTAATCAATGCGCACCATACGTAGCTTGTTGCTTATGTTTAAGCTTAATATTACGTAATTTTGAGCTTATGGACTCTCGGGCCCAATAAGTCTATTTAAACGTCGTGGGCTTTAATGAGAGGCTTATTGTGGTCCGGATTATTTTTACTTATAAGTATATGCTTATATATGTAAATGGACCTTGGTTTTGGACTTGGATCGTATTTTGGACTTATAAATATCTTAATGGACCCTTGTTGGGCCTTAAAGCCCAATAAGCGATATTTAGTCGTTATGAGAGTTTTGACGGACTTTTGGAAGTGAAAATGTGTTTACGAAGTGATATTGAACGATATTTTGGGGAAAACGTTTGAGTAAACGTTAAAGATTGAGATTTTGGAGTTTTGTCGAAAAGTGTCGAATTTATGAAAAGTGTTGAAAATAAGGTTTGAAACCTTGGAAAACGTTGTATGAGCGTACGGGTCATGTCGAAATTTCGTAAAAAGTTTATACTTAAATTTTTTCCTAAAAACATGATTTTTGATTTTAAATAATAAAATATTATTTAATTATTTTATTTATTTAATAAATTCACTAAAAGACGAAAAATGTAATTTTTCTCGATATTCTCTTATGTGTTCTTATCTATGAGTAAACGTTTACATTTTTAACTCGTTATTAATGATTTTTTTGAATAGTGATAAGGTTACCGAAATAGACTTTCGAGAAAGATATATTTATAATTATTAATTATAAATATTTATTTATATTACTTATCTATTTTCTCTCAATAGTATAAGTATTTATTATTGGGAAATGAGATTGATATGATTGTGGAAATACGTAGTCAACCATCACACCACTAAATTATTTTGGGTAATTGTACAACGCGTCTAAACTCTATGCATCAAACGTGAAGATTGTTTTGGAATTAGATGATTATAATTAGGACATTAATGGACTAGGTCGTGTGCGGGCGTCGTTGCCATTTGCTTAGTTGATTGAGTTTTGGTTTGTAAAGAATTCCGCTATGGAGGCGAGTTCTCGTAGCCCTACTTTTTTATTGTTTTTCCGTTGGGGGAAAATGATACTCAAATGTGTTTTGAAATGTTTTAAATTGATCTGTGCGACATGTGGTTTTGTTTTTGGAACAAGATATGTGCTTATGACTTCTATGTGAATATTATGTGTTGTATGATTGTTTGGAGCAGATGGGTAAGCCTACCCAGTATTTGTGTGATTATTTGAGCGGATGGATACGCCTACCCTGCGTTTGTGTGTGGTCTCTGCCATAAATTTAGTTGCTCTAGCTGGTAGGCCTTTAGGTGGTATGTGACTTTGGCTATTGATTAGTGGTGATGCTAGGTTGTTTGCATATATTCACTGTGTATAGCACTATCTGTCCACTGTTAAGATATTGGCACAGCGTTTGGGTTTAAGGGTAAAACCTACGAGCTCGCCACAATTATTGCTGACGTTTTCGTGTATTATTTTCAGTAATGTGAAAGAAGAATTAGTTGGGATTGTGATAGCAAGCTTAGGAAGTATCCCGAGTGGATTTTCATGTGAAGTCTGCTTGCTTGTTGTTAAGATTTTAGTATTGGGATGTTTTGGATTAAGTTTGGATTTGGACCCATTTTCGTGAGCATTTGAATAATTGTAAGAGATTATGGATTTTAGTTGCGATTTGGGACATCACTCGAGGTTGTTCGAGGTTGATGGTCTTCATAGCACTTGAAGTTTATGCATTGTAGTTTTCTCTATTTTGTATCTTGTGTTATGATTAATTATTATGTTGCATTCCCGAGTTTCTGCCATTGTCAGGGTGTGACGGATTGGTAATCAGAGCCAATGTTATAGAGAATTAGGTGGATTGACCTAGACTATAACCTAAGATCCGTCGTTTAGTTGCGTATAGGATCTATGTGCGCGGTGTTCCGCTTTTGTTTGCTTTTGTATGTTCGCGGTTTGGTGCTTTAGTTATGTCAGTCATTGAAATGTGTGAGCTCAATATTGAGTATGACTGGGAAAGGATGGGAATATAAGTACGATGGCCAACGTAGTTATGAGCGTATCACAACTCACTCATACTTCGTAATGTTGTTCACATAAATCGATGTTGACACCGTAGGGTGATGTTATGCGTATATCTGTATATATAGTAAGATATTCTATATATATGCGAGTCTTCCTGCCTACCTAAAGTTTCCTATGTTCTCCATGTTCTAGATAATGCGCCAGGATGGAGGGACTCAATAGTGCTGGTCGGCCTGCTTCTAAAATCATTAGGAGGGGGATACGGGTGTTCGTTTAGTAGAGGTAGAAGGGTAGAAGACTAGTGGAAGGTAATAATGAGCGTGTTGATGATTTGAATTTGTCAAGGAATGACCAGGGTTTGGGGAGCTATTGGGTGTAGAGGGATTCAATGGAATGTAGAGGGAGCCACTGGGGGTTGCACACGACTCTCGCGGATCATTGCCTAACAATGCAGAACCTCTTACCCCCCTTGTTAGCTCAGTTAGTAACCGAGGAAATTGTTGGAAATCAAGATTGTAATGTGGTTTAATGAGAACGTTCAGGAGAACGTTTAGGAAGGTGGTAGTGAATAGTCAAAGGGTGGTTGTTTATATAAAGAGTTCTTAGATTGTAACCCTAAGGATTTGTTGGTAAGGGAGGTGTTGGAGTTCTTACTAGTTGAATTGAGAAAGAGTTTGTGCATGATATGATGGTTTAGTGTTGATCAAAAAAGTGATATTACACTATTGGTTCATTTGTGGTAAGCTTTAACGTAGTCGGAACTCTCAGATCCGCACGCTAAGCCAGGAAGTTGCTATTAGTATGTCATGGAATGACTTTAAGTTTATGATGATACAAGAGTTTTGTCCTAGTCATGAAATGCAAAAGTTGGAAACTGAGTTATGGAATCACGCCATGGTCGGGGCTGGCCATGCTGCGTATACTGATAGGTTTCATGAGTTGGCTAGGTTAGTTCTACATTTGGTAACTCCAGAGAGTAGGATAATTAAGAGGCATATGTATGGCCTTGCTCCACATATCCGTGGGATGGTGGCAGCAACAGAGCCAAAGACTATGCAGAAGGTTGTGCAGATTTCTGGTGCACTGACTGATGAGGCTGTTAGAAATGGATCAATTAAGAAGGTGAGAAAAGTGGGAATGTGGGGTCCTATCACGGATAAGAATGGTAGGGATGATAATAGAGGATAGATTGTAAATGCTTTTGCTTACAACTGTGAAACCCTGTGGGAAGAGAATAATGGGGGTTACTTTGTGACCACCTGCAACTCAACCATGCACCGGAAGGCTTGTCGCACAGCTTCAACTGTAACCGCCCAGGTCATTTGGCAAAGGATTTTAGAGGTGTGCCGAGGAATGTGACACATGTCAATGCTAGAAACTCAACTGTTAGGGCATATTATCAGTGTAGTAGTACCGACCATGTCAGGTCAGCTTGTCCTAGATTAAATAGGGCACAAGGGACCGATAAAAAATCGTCCAAATCAGTTGTGCTACATAAACGGGGTCAGGGTAGTAACAACCAAGGTGTACCAATCTAGGGGTAGGCATTCATGTTGGGAGCAGAGGAAGCTCACCAGGATCCGAACATTGTGGCGGGTACGTTTACTTTGAATAATCATTTTGCCACTACCTTATTTGACTCTGGTGTCGATTATAGTTTTGTTTCCACTACTTTCATACCTCTGTTAGGCTTAGAGCCCAGCGACTTAGGTTTCAAATATGAGATTGAGATAGCTAGCGGGCAGCTAGTAGAGATTGATAAGGTTATTAAGGGTTGTAAACTAGAAATCGAGGGTCATGTCTTTGACATCGATTTGATACCTTTTGGGCATGGGAGTTTTGATGTGATTATAGGTATGGACTGGTTGTCTAATTATAAGGCTGAAATAATTTTACTGAGAAGTAGTGGAGAATACCACTACGGATGGCAAGGTGCTTAGAGTTTCGGGAGAGATCGGAGAGATAGCGGAGTTTTTTTTATGGTGCTAAGGCTGGTGATAAGAATCAAGAAGGATTGTTGTGTTAGAATGTCCGGAGGTATTCCCGGATGATCTATTTGGATTACCGCCTATTCAGGAAATTGAGTTTCGAATTGAGTTAACCCCTGTAGCAACGCCGGTAGCAAAGTCTCCTTATCGTTTGGCACCTTCTGAATTGGAGGAGTTATCAGGACAACTCAAGGAACTCCAAGATAAAGGTTTCATTCGACCAATTTTGTCGCCTTGGGGAGCGCCAGTATTGTTCGTTAAGAAAAAGGATAGTTCTTTTAGGATGTGCATTGATTATAGAGAATTGAACAAGATGACTATTAAGGATCATTATCCATTTATGAATTGATGATCTATTTGATCAACTACAAGGGTCATAGTTTTTCTCAAAGATAGATCTTAGGTCTGGATACCATCAGCTGAGAGTGTATGAGGATGACATTCCAAAGACTGCGTTTAGAACTCGTTATGGACATTTTGAGTTCACAGTAATGCCTTTTGGTCTGACTAACGCACCAGCAGTATTTATGGATTTGATGAATATAGTTTGTAGGCCTTATCTTGATAAGTTTGTGATAGTGTTTATAGACGACATCTTAATCTACTCTAAGACTCGAGAGGAGCATGTAGAACACTTAAGGTTAGTCTTGGGACTGCTCAAAAAGGAGAAACTGTATGCTAAGTTTTCTAAGTGTGAATTCTGGTTAAGAGAAGTGCAGTTTCTTGGGCATGTGATAAATGGTAATGGGATTCATGTAGACCCTAGTAAGATTGAATCTATTTTCGAATTTGGAAAAGCCCCTGAACTCTTACTGGAGGGATTCGTTCGTTCTTAGGATAGAACTTTTCTAAGATAGTAGTCTTTACTATCTTGACTCAGAAGGTAAGACTTTCTTTGGGGTGAGGACGGGAATTGACATTTCTAACTTGAAGGATAAGTTGGGCAATGCGCCTGTTCTCGCTCTCCATGATGGACGAAAGACATTTGTGGGTATATGGTGATGCGTCCAAGTTAGGACTAGGTTGTGTGTTAATGCAAAGAGGTAAAGTGATAGCCTATGCGTCTAGGCAGTTAAAAATTCATGAGAAGAATTATACTACCCATGATTTGGAGTTGGGTGCGATCGTGTTTGCACTTAAGATCTAGAGACATTATCTGTATGGGACAAGAGTGTCATTATAACGTATTATGAGTTTCAACGTATCTTTGGTCAGAAAGAGTTGAATATGCGACAGCGTCAATGGATAGAGTTATTTAGTGATTATGACAATGAAATTCGCTACCATCCTGGTAAGGCGAATGTGGTGGCTGATGCCCTAAGTAGAAAGGAAAGAGTAAAGCCTAAGAGAGTTAGAGCTATGAATATGATCCTTTAGTCGAGTATCAAGGATAGGATATTGGCGGCTCAGAAGGAGGTAATTGATGAGTCTGCAGGATTACAAAAAGGTTTGGATAAGATGATAGAACAGAGAAGTCATGGAACTTTGTACTACCTGGATCGAATATGGGTACCTTTGAAGGGTGAGGTGAGAACCTTAATAATGGATGAAGCCCATAAGTCGAAGTACTCTGTACACCCAGGAGCTGATAAGATGTATTATGATTTGAGAGATAGGTATTGGTATCTTAGAATGAAAAAGGATTTAGTTGAGTATGTTAGTAAGTGTTTAACTTGTTTGAAAGTTAAGGCTGAGCATCAAAGGTCATCTGGCTTGCTCCAGCAACCTGAGATTCCCGTGTGGAAATGGGAAGGGATAGCTATGGATTTTGTGACTAAGTTACCTAGGACTAGTAGTGGGCATGACATAATTTGGGTTGGTCATTGTAGACCGATTGACTAAGTATGCTCATTTTCTACCTATGCGTGAGGATTATAAGATGGATAGATTGTATTTGAATGAGATAGTTACTAAACATGGTGTGCCAATCTCGATCATATCGGATCGTGATAGTCGTTTCACATCAAGGTTTTGGCAGACAATGCAAGAGGCATTAGGAAGTTGTTTAGACATGAGTATGGCTTATCATCCTCAGACCGATGGTCAGAGTGAGTGTACTATTCAGACTTTGGAAGACTTGCTTAGAGCGTGCGTCCTGGACTTCGGAGAAAGTTGGGATGTTCATTTTTCGTTGGTTGAGTTTTCGTATAACAATAGTTATCATTCTAGTGTAAGATGTGCTCCATTTGAGGCATTGTATGGTAGAAAGTGTCGTTCGCCAATTATGTGGGCTGAGGTTGGAGAAGGTCAGTTGATAGGACCTGAGTTAGTGCAAGAGACTACTGACAAGATCTCGCAGATTAAGGATAGACTTAAGGCTACGCGTGATCGTCATAAAAGTTATGCTGATAAGAGGAGGAAGCCTCTAGAGTTTAGTATATGTGACTATGTCTTGCTCAAAGTGTCGCCATGGAAAGGTGTGGTATGCTTTGGGAAGAAGGGGAAATTAGCACCTAGATTTGTTGGACCTTTTGAGATTGTTGAGAAAGTAGGCCCCGTGGCCTATCGGTTAGATTTGCCTGAGGAGCTGAATGGTGTTCATGACACGTTCCACGTGTTGAACCTTAAGAAGTGTTTGGCTGATCCAACACTACAAGTGCCTTTGGATGAGATCTAAGTTGATGCTAAGTTAAATTTTATGGAAGAGCCTGTGCAAATTTTGGAGAGAGAGTTTAAGAAGTTGAAGCGGAGTAGAATTGCCATCGTCAAGGTTTGGTGGAATTCGAAACGTGGTCCTGAATTCACGTGGGAACATGAGGATCAGATCTGTTTAGTGCTGATAGTAGTTGAATTTCGGGGTCGAAATTCTTTTAAAGGGGGTAGAATGTAACCCTTGCCCTTTTTGTGTTTTGCATATTTCATTTTAGTCCTTTGACTATTTGACGTTTGTCAGTTTATTCAGATATTGTATCGTGTTAACGGTGGTGATTTTGTTGAGAATTATGATAATTCATGGTTATTTGTGTATAATAATAATTTTTAGAGATTATTATTATGTTATTTGTATTCCGGGTGGTTTGACCCGTGAATTTTAAAAAATGCCGAAAAACGAGTCTTGACACATCCGTTAATGTCCAAATGAGTTTTTAAGGGTTTAAAGTGAAAATATGGCAAGTAAATACTCTAAGTTATTGGAAATTATTTTTTATAGAGAATAAAAATTCTTAGTAACTTTGGGGAGTATTTTATGGTTGAGTTTTACGAGTTTTTAAGTGATCCCAACACAAAAAGAAAGACCCGAGACCTCATGGGATACCCTAACCGGTCATGTAAGCTTAAGGGGACAAGGAGGCTTAATTTTAGATAATATGTCCCAAGGTTGTACACTTATATGCTTTCACTAGAACCTTTCCACTCATTTTTCTTTGATTTCAAAAAAAAACACACAAGTGTGTGTGTGTGTTTCGTCCGCCACAAACCATCATAGGTTTTCCAACTTTGATCAAGAACGTGATATCCTGGGTTGATACGAGTATTTGGGTATTCATTTAAACAACGTTAAGATTGTCCGATTCATGTCGAAATCTACATTTTTGAAGATTTTCTTGTAAGTTTTCAAATTTCAATTTCATTTGTCCTTTTGGGTTTATATTGATGTATAGATGTTAGTTGTACAAGTTGATCGTCGTGAAAATCGATTTTTAGAAACGAAACGGATATAAAAAGGGGTGTTTGGTTGCGTTGGATAAGAAAAGAAACAAAGGGGTTTTTGTAGTTTTGATGTTGTGGTCGTGATGGTTGAAAAACA
>BQNB010046702.1:0-43553 GCA_026074375.1 Tanacetum coccineum
TTGGATTTATCTAAGGTAGCATATTCTTTACAAGGTAAGGAATCGATCTAGGTTTGGGATCAACAAGTGACTTCACCCTTAATGTTATCAGTCAATCCTTGGATGTAAGCATCAACTTTCACACTTCTGGCTCAACCATCCTTGGACACATCAAAGCTAACTCATTGAACCTTTGAGTATAAGCGACAATGTTATACTCCTTGACCTTCAGGTTCCACAGTTCGTTCTCCATTCTTTAAAGTTCTTCTAGTGGACAAAACTATGCAGTCATCAACTGTTTCATTTCAGTGCAAGGCATTTGGTTCATAGTCTCTAAACCTATGTTTGCAACCTTAGCATTCCACCAAGTCAAAGCATGTACTTGAAGTGTTGCAGTAGCAAACTTAACCTTCTTGCCCTCTGCACATTCACTGATTCCAAAAACACTCTTAGTTTTCTCAAACCATCTTCGTAATTCGACAGCTCCTTTAGTATCGTGAAAAACAGTAGGATTGCACTTCATAAACCTAGCAAAAGTGCACTCACGGATAATCGGTGCGGCATCTTGACCCCTAACTGGTCCAGACCCTCTAGCATCATTTCCAGCATTTGCATGTCTAGCCCGCTCAGCAGCGATAGCAGCATCGACACTTTCCTTAATCATTCAACGAATGGCAGCTTGAGTCAAAAGTGCATACTTTGGAGGCATGATTCTGTCACGTCATACAGAAAATAATCTGATAAGCATTCATAACATGATATACTCATAGCCTGGTATAATGACAAATCAATCACAACAACAGTCACACAACATCAAGTAGTAATCAAAAGATAGTCATTCATTATTCATCACAAAGAGTTAATACATAGTTGCATTGTTTCATGAAATGATACAAATAGTTATAACCAATAACATCAAGTCTACTAATTGAGGATTCAGTTTAGTGATTACACAATAAAGATACCATAACTGAAACTAAACTACTAAGAATCACAAGGAGATCCTCGCGGCTCAGATGAAGGACTCTTCTCATCTTCAACCAAAATATCGATAACCTCATTTGGTCATTCTTCAAAAACAAATCCCCTATGAATCATTTCTTAATAGAACTCATGAGCTCGAACTTTAGTCCAATAGAGATCTCTCTCGACTCGTTCGTTCTACATACGAAGAAATGTGTTTCTAAACCTTGCTTCTTCTAGTTCCTTCTTCAACTTCTTATACTCAGCTTTTTCTTCCGCATTACCAAGCTTTTCAACCAGCTTTTCCATTGCAGCCGTTCCTTGCTCCACACTAGAATGCACTTCATTACCCAAATCTAAAATCAGCTTGCCATAATGTCCCTCCTTATGAGACCATGCAATAGACCATTACTGTCATCTCTAAGGAAAAGAGCAGTAGACGACTCACCTACCTCATGGAAACTAGCAGGCACAGTCTCATCCCCAGACTCAATCATGTCCTCCACCTTATTCACATCCTCAGGTTCTGACTCAGAAGTAGGAGATGGAGGGTTAAGAGGATCCACTTCTTCATAAGGATATGTCAACTATGGCTCATTCTCATCTTTCTCGATATCAAATTCTATGTCATCTTTTTCTTCTTGAGGTTCTTCTTCTTCCTCAAATTCTTCCTCTTTTGGGTCCTCGTCTCCGTCTACTAAGACAGGCTCAGGAACAACAGGAACATCATCATGTTGATTCAGCTCAACAACCGGTACATCATCCACATAATCAGGAGAAATTACGTTTACCATGATAATCTAGATATATCGTATAATACTTATTCAATAGCGTATCACTTCTTATTCTTATTGGAACACTATTATCCAAAATAACAACTCACATAAGAGCGTAACAAATAAAAATTCACAATTCATGACATTCTCGTTCAGTATATACCTCAATTATATTCCAAACATATATAATAATAATTATCATATAATCACGTAACAATCTACGCATAGAACACACGCATAAATGTACCAATACATAAAAATTTATGCATACAACACATGCACAAATATACCTATACATAACAATTTATACGTACAACCAATGCACAAATATACCTTTTCTTTTCACATGTAACCAATGGCAACGAGGAGTCTTGGCTTGCGTGTAGAAGCATTATAGTTTAGGTTTTAAAAAAAAAGACTCAACCTAGTTCTCTATAACCTTAGGCTCTGATACTACTCTGTAACACCCCCAACTAAACGACTTTGGATTGCGCAATGGAATTAGCAATTGGGTGTTACTAAATAGCACCATTCACCAAGATAATAGAAAACAACCCAAATGAGACGTTTAACAAACATGTGTTCCATTATTAATCAGAGTAAAACGCGTTTAGGTCTCTACAAAATCGCAACCACAACCATTACAACATTTGAAAAACTATTGTTTCAAAATTTACACATTGTTTTAGAACAACTTAAGACATTGTTTTTGAAAGACAAGAAACACACAAGTAGTCTTTCACCAAATCCATCATACGCACGTCACCTCCACGTTATCGTTGCCTTCATCCTTGGTTACATGGAATAAAACATGTTTAAAACGTCAACAACAATGTTGAGTGAAATTCATTGAGTTTAAAATAATCATTAAGTAATAATCTTTGAACACATAATCAGTTCTCGGGAAAACATTGCAACGAATACAATGTATAACAATCTCTTTTCTTTTACCCAATAATCTCATGACACCGAACGTTAACAATACATATGTCATTTCATATGTTAATGTGCCCCAAACAAGGTATTATTGTCATATACCTATTACTTCTAAATACAAAATGTCTATTTGACAGGGTGTTCACAAGGATTCATACCTCAGACAGGGTTGTCAAACCCAATAGATTAATTTAATGCATTAGCGTTCACCTCATAAGGCGATTAACGATTCATGAAATAAGGGACTTCGACAATAGCTACTTACGCGGAAACAATCTCATAATCGGGTCCAACATACCATAAAATCATATGTGTTCGATTTTATAAAACAAACATGTATCCCTCTCACAGGTTTAAAAACAATCAAAATATTTAAATGCGAGGCTATGAACTCACCTTAAGCAAAAGATCCAATTCAATCAAATCAACAAGCGCAAATAACTTCGCGTCTCAACCGCGACCTATACGATACATATATAGCGGTACGTGACTAAAAGTAAAATAATTCATACAATGCATACTTGCATCTATATTTATATATCTATTACGTATATATAATCATATACTACAATCTCCAAGTGCGATGCAAAACATTTTACTTTGACGCACTAACAATATCACAACGTTTATTATAAAGTTTCTATTTTTAGAAAGTTATCGTAAGTAAGGATAATATAATCAAAACTTCATACTTCATCTTTTAATTAACTAACATTACAAACCCATTGCTCATTATACCCCATATTCAAAAGTATACGTAAGTTTGACTTTTAAAAGTCAAAGTTCGTAGTTGACTTTTACACCAAAAATTACCAAACTTTACTTGGCCGTAAAACGTTCGTTATTAACAGTTACGTGCGAGCCACCTAGCGAACTCGGCCGTAAAACGTTCATTATTAAGAGTTACGTGACGATCCACCTAGCGAAACGTAGCTAAAGGCGAACACTATCACTTGACATTATCAAAAATAACTTTCAAAAATTTCTCGACTCGCTATGGGTAAGTCAAACTTTCTTGTCAAACTTGGTCAACCCAAAACCTATCAAAATAATATTTTTGACATAATCCGACTATCAAAACACACTTAACTATCTTATTTAATCATACCAAAACCATCAAACTTTGGTCAATAACCAAATACGCTTTCAATAATTTCCGCACTTGAATCTTATAACAATAACCATATAACATGCAATACACACAAATTAACCAACACATAAACATAAATAGAAGCTCACAATGCTTATAAGAAAATCAAACTATGGTTTCCTCTTGGTTGCTTGAATGAAAATCGGAGTTACAACGAACACCCAACAAACCAAACAAAATCTTTTTCAATCAACCAACTTTAATACAGCACTAATCTAACCCCTTTGAACACCCCTTTATACACGAAAATTGCAAGAATACACCAAAAATCTAACTTCTCCAAATCTTAATGCATGTAGGATTTTAATAGTGGGATTTGTAGCTCTTGAAACATGGATTAATAATATGTAAATGGATTTAATTGCATGTCGGAAAATTAGCCAAAAAAGTGGTGTTGTGGTGGTGGCCGGTCGAAGAGAGCAAGAGAGGAGGAAGAAAAAATAATTTTGTAAAGAGTTTATGTGTGTGTATATGTGTCTTATTTATAGAAAATAAGTTTAGCAATTTGGCAATTCTAGTCCCTCTTTCTCACTAGTCCTTCAAAGTTAATACAAAAGTGTTTCTTTTGTTAATAAAATCGGCCAAAGACTCGGGTTACACCACGTTAGTAAATATTTTAAATCCGTCCCACTAATTTTACTTTAAAACGTTTAATAAAACGTTAAATCACGTAAAACACGACCTTTAAACACGGTTTTTACAAAAACTCAGGGAAACGCCGTAAAATACAAAAATAACATAATCACGCTCTCGGAGCAACAATATAAATTTTTCTGACTTTCTTAGACGCTAAAAACAAATAGAAACTCAATCACGGCTTGAAATTACCCTATAAATGGAAATTTTCATCAAACCTTATATAGCATAAACGACTATAATTAATTACGTAGCAAAAATAATTATCTTAGCTCGGGATAAACGTTGACCTGAAACTCGGGTTGTTACATTCTCCCCTCCTTTAGGGAGCGCCGTCCTGGTGCTCAGCTCGACATATCCACTCTTCCTCGATTTGTCCTTACTTGTAAAGAGACAGGGTATTTTTCTTAATCTGGTCCTCATGCTCCCAAGTAAATCCTGGATCTCTTTGCGAATTCCAACAAACGATAGGTATCCTACTTTGCTTAATTCGCTTGACCGCTCTATCAACAACTTCCACTGGCTCTTCAATCATATGCAACTTATCATCAAGTTGAATCTCATCTATCGGAACAACAATGTCGCCTTCCGCTAAACATTTTCTTAAGATTCGAAACATGAAAAGTACTATGAATCCCTTTCAACTCTTCAGGTAACTCCAACGTATAAGCTACATGACCAACTCTAGCTAGAATCTTTAATGACCCAATGTAATGTGGACTTAACTGTTTGCGTTTTCCAAAACGCACAGCGCCCTTCCATGGCGATACCTTGAGCAGTACCATATCACTGACTTCAAATTCCAACGGCTTAGTTCTCCTATCTGCGTGGCTTTTCTGGCGGCTACGGGCAGTCAACAAACGGTTCTTAATCTGGACGATCTTCTTGGTTGTATCACGGATCAATTCTGGACCGGTGAGTTTTCCGTATAAAGCCTCATATGGTGCAACCTTAATGCTTGCGTGATAACTATTGTTATATGAGAACTCGACCAATGGCAGATGGCGATCCCAACTACTTCCAAAGTTGATCACACAGGCACGCAACATATCTTCTAGCGTTTATATAGTCCTTTCGCTTTGACCATCCGTTTGAGGGTGGTAAGCGGTACTCATGTCCAAATTTGTCCCTAACGCCTTCTGAAGCGATTTCCAGAATCTAGACGTAAAATGGCTATCTCGATCTGAAATGATCAAAACAGGAACACCATGCCTACATATAACTTCCTTCAAATACAGTTACGTGAGCTTGTCCATACTATCCGTTTTCTTCATTGGTAGGAAATGAGCTGATTTGGTCAGTCGATTGACAATAACCCAAATGTATCATTCTTCTCAGGTTCTTGCAGTTTCCACTCTAAAATCCATAGTAATCCTTTCCCACTTCCAAACCGGAATCTCAGGTTGTTGCAGCAACCCAGATGGTTTCTAATGCTCGGCTTTAACCTTTGCACAAGTCAAACATTTGCTTACATACGTGGTAATATCGACTTTCATATTCGGCCACCAGTACAACAACTTTAAATCTTGTAGTTCTTGTCCGATCCCGGAGTGGATAGAATACTTGGACTTATGCGACTCATGCATAACTAAATCCCTCTATCCATCGAATCGCGGCAACCAAACATGATTTCCAAAACAGCGTGTTCCATCAGGGCGAACTTGAATATTTGCTTAATCAATCTCCCCAAATTCTCTGCCCTTACATTCTTCCTTTTCATCGCTTCCTTCTGAGCTTCATGAATCTGCTTTGGTAGATCATTGTAAACAGTCATCATCAAAGCTCGAACACGCAATGGCTTATTCCTTTCCTTCTGACTTAAGGCGTCAGCCATAACATTCGCTTTTCCAGTATGATACTGAATTTAATAATGCATATTTCACTCAACAACTCAATCTAGCTCCTTGTTGTCTTGTCTCAAGTTTAGCTCTTTCTGGTTCAAAATATATTGTAGGCTCTTGTGATCGGTGAAAACCACACACTTCGTCCCATACAAATAATGTCTCCATAACCTAAAAGCGAAAACAACAACTCCTAACTCTAAATTATGAGTAGTGTAATTCTCTTCGTGGACTTTCAATTGTCGAGAAGCATAACGCATTTATCACCTTCTCTCTTTGCATTAACACGCCTCCATAACCTTAAGTAACGCATCACAATAAACCATGAAATCTTCCGTTCCCTCTGGCAACGCTAAGATCGGTGCACTATATAACTTCCGCTTCAATGTCTGAAAAGATTCCTCTTCTTCTTTTCCCCACTCGTATTTCTTTTCTTTCTGAGTCAACTTAGTCAGTGGCTTATAAATCAAAGAAAAACCTTCAATAAACCTTCGATAGTAACCAGCCAATCTAAGAAATTGCCTCACCTCCGTTGGCGTAGTTGGTGCAGCCAATTATATGGGCTTGATCTTTGCTAGGACTCAACATGAACACCACATCTGTCAATCACATGACCAAGAAAGAATTATACCGAAATCTAGCAAAAATCACACTTTGAAAACTTCGCGTACAATCTTTATCCATACCTGCGTACACAAAACACAAATACAAGCATATTTTTTGCCATTTTTGGTCTGTTTTGGGTTTAATTGGGTTATTTTAGGTATAAATGAATATGTGTATTTTACACTTATCACGAACTTATCAAGATATGTCTTGCATACTCAATTCATCAAGTCCATAAACACAGCAGGCGCATTAGTCAATCCAAACGGCATCACTTGGAACTCAAAGTGACCATACCGAGTTCTAAATGTAGTAATTGGAATGTCCTCTTCTTTAATGCGTAACTGGTGATATCCTGATCACAGATCGATCTTAGAATACATGCTTGAACCTTGCAGTTGGTCAAATAAATCATCGATTCTCAGAAGAGGATAACGATTCTTGACTGTCAACTTGTTCAACTCGCGATAATCTACGCACATTCTAAAAGATCCATCTTTCTTCTTCACAAACAACACCGGTGCTCCCCACGGTGATAAACTTGGATGAATAAATCCTTTCTCCAGCAGCTCTTGTAGTTGTATCGACAACTCTCTCATCTTAGACGATGCCAATCTATACGGTACACGTGCAACAGGTGCAGCCCCCAGTACTAGATCAATTCGAAACTCTACTTGCCTCGGTGGTGGTAGTCTTAGCAACTCCTTAGGAAATACCTCAGGAAAGTCACAAATTACAGGCACGTCTTCTAATTGTTTCTCCTTTGATTTCTTCTCCGTCATGTGTGCCAAAAACAAATAACAACCTCGCTCGACGTACTTACGGGCTTTAATACAAGATATGACCTTTAGTCGAGACACACCCTTATCACTGTCGACTATCAACATCTTGGTTCCGTACGGCATACGAACAACTTTCTCGCCACAAACGATAACGGCATCGTGCTTGACAAGCCAATCCATACCGATTATGATGTCAAATGTACCAAGCTCAATCGATATAAGATCGATTTCAAAAATATGGTTTACTAAATTCAAAGTGCAACCTTTCAAAACTGTGTTCGTACTAACTACCTTTCCATCAACTAACTCTACTTCATAACTAGCTCCTATTTTAACCGTATCGATATTAAGCATGGAACTAAATCTAGTATCTACAAAACTCCATCGAAACCCGAATAGAATAAAACAGAAGCATAGCGGTTATTGAGCAAAAACGTACCAGTAACCACAATATGTACCTTCGGCTCCGTATCCTAATAGCTTAAGATCGATACGAGCTTCTCCAACTTCCTCTAGCCTAACTTCATTGGGCATTAATTCCTAGTATTACCACTGCCACCACAATCCATCACAAGTCAGAATGGGCTGAGCATTTGCACCCATGGCAACATTCTTCTCCTTGCAGTACCTTGCCTTGTGCCCCAACGCTTTCCATACTTGGTGCACTTGACTGTACATTGACCAACAATGTCGAGTAAAACCACGATCACACAAGGAAGTGATCCAGAAAACACCTTTCCATCAGTAGGAGCAGTAATCATAGCTCGCGCGTTCCCTTGCTTTTGGTTATTCTGCAAAGTTTGGCGTGAGTTGTCCCTATGATTGCTCTTACCACTACTATTCCCACTTTGATAGTTCTCCCACTTTCGCTTCTTTCCTTCCAAAATTCTTTCATCTCTAGCTTGCGATTTCTGTTCCATCAACTTATGAGCCATACGCACGGCTTCGTTCAGGTTAGCAGGCTTAGAAGAAGTGACTTCACCCTTGATGTTATCAGTCAATCCCCGGATGTAAGCATCAACTTTCACTCTTTCCGGTTCAACCATTCTCGGACACATCAAAGCTAACTCATTGAACCTCTGAGTATAAGCCACAATGTTATACTCCTTGACCTTCAAGTTCCACAGTTCGTGCTCCATTCTTTGAACTTCTTCTATTGGACAAAACTCTGCAGTCATCAACTGTTTCATCTCAGTCCAAGGCATTTGGTTCACAGTCTCCAAACCCATGGTTGCAACCTTAGCATTCCACCAAGTCAAAGCAGGTCCTTGCAGTGTTGCAGCAGCAAACTTAACCTTCTTGCCCTCTGCACATTCACTGATTCCAAAAACACTCTTAGTTTTCTCGAACCATCTTCGTAATTCGACAGCTCCTTCAGTACCATGAAAAGCAGTAGGATTGCACTTCATAAACCCAGCAAAAGTGCACTCACGAACAGCAGGTGCGGCATCTTGACCCCTAACTGGTCCAGACCCTCTAGCATCATTTCCAGCATTCGCATGTCTAGCTCGCTCAGCAGCGATAGCAGCATCGACACTTTCCTTGATCATTCGACGAATAGCAGCTTGAGTCAAAGGTGCAGACTTTGGAGGCATGATTCTGTCACGTCACACAGAAAACAATCTGATAAGCATTCATAACATGATATACTCATAACATGGTACAATGACAAATCAATCACAACAACAGTCACACAACATCAAGTAGTAATCAAAAGATAGTCATTCATTTTTCATCACAAAAGAGTTAATACATAGTTGCATTGTTTCATGAAATGATACAAATCGTTACAACCAATAGCACTAATTCTACTAACTGAGGATTCAGTTTAGTGATTACACAATAAAGATACTACAATTGAAACTAAACTACTAAGAATCACGAGGAGATCCTCGCGGCTCAGATGATGGACTCTTCTCATCTTCAATCGGAACATTGATAGCTTCATTCGGTCTTTCTTCAAACACAAATCCTCTTACTGAATAATATCTGATAGAACTCAGAGCTCGAAATCTATCCATAGAGATCTCTCTCGACTCGTTCGTTCGCATATCGAAGGAATGTGTTGCTAAACCTTGCTTCTCCAAGTTCCTTCTTCAACTTCTTACTCTCAGCTTTGTCTTCAGCATTACCAAACTTTTCAACCAGCTTTTCCATTGTGGTCGTTCCTTGCTCCACACTAGAACGCATTTCATTACCCAAATCCAAAATCAACTTACCATAATACTCGTCCTTTGCTTTTCCTTTCTTCTCGACCATGCAATGCGCTCGACTTGCACCATACAGTCTCTGAAAGAAAAGCCAACCAACCAAAAAGAGAGTAATGTCCCTCCTCATAAGACAGGCAATAGACCATCATGCCTCATCAAAGAAAGGTGCCAGACGATTTACCTACCTCATAGACACTAGCAGGAACAGTCTCATCCTCGTGCTCAATCATGTTCTCCACCTCAATCACATCCTCAGGTTCTGACTCAAAAGTAGGCGGCGGAGGGTTAAGAGGATCCACCTCTTCATAAGGATATGTCAACTCTAGCTTATTCTCATCTTCCTCGATGTTGACTTCCATATCATCTTTTTCTTCTTGGGGTTCTTCTTCTTCCTTAAATTCTTCCTCTTTCGGGTCCTCGTCTTCATCCTCTAAGACAGGCTCGGGAACAACAGGAACATCATCATGTTGATTCGGCTCAATGGCGGGTACATCATCCATATGACCGGGAGGAATTACGTTCACCATGATAATCTAGAAAATATCATATAATACTTACTTAATAACATATCACTTCTTATTCTTATTGGAAACCCTAAACCCTAAACCCTAAACCCTAAACCCTAAACCCTAAACCCTAAACCTTAAAACCCTAAACCCTAAACCCTAAACCCTAAACCCTAAACCCTAAACCCTAAACCCTAAACCCTAAACCCTAAACCCTAAACCCTAAACCCTAAACCATAAACCCTAAACCCTAAACCCTAAACCCTAAACCCTAAACCCTAAACCCTAAAGCCTAAACCCTAAACCCTAAACCCTAAACCCTAAACCCTAAACCCTAAACCCTAAACCCTAAACCCTAAACCCTAAACCCTAAACGCTAAACCCTAAACCCTAAACCCTAAACCCTAAACCCTAAACCCTAAACCCTAAACCCTAAACCCTAAACCCTAAACCCTAAACCAAATGCGCAACAAATAAAAATTCACAAATCGTGACATTCTCATTCAGTGTATACCTTAATTATACTTCAAACATATATAATAATAGTTATCATATAATCACATGACATTTTATGCATATGACACATGCATAAATGTACCAATACATAACACTGTATGCATCCAACACGTGCATCAATATACCTATACATAACAATTTATACATATAACACATATGAAATACACCTTTCTTTTCTATATGTAACCAATGCAAACGAGGAAAGTCTTGGCGTGCGGTATGAAGTTTTTAGTTAGGTTTTCAAAAGACTCAACCTAGTTCTCTAAACCTTAAGGCTCTTGATACCACTCTTTAACACCCCAACCAAAGGAATATAGATAGCGAAATGAAATTTAGCATTGGGTGTTTTACTAAATATCACCATTACCAGAAAATAAAAACGACCCGAAATGAGTACGTTTTTTTAACAAAACCTGGTGTTCCATTATTAATCAGAGTAAAACGTGTTTAGGTCCACACAGGATCGCAACCACAACCATTACAAAATTTGAAAAACTATTGTTTCAAAATAAAGACATTGTTTTAGAACCAATTAAGACGTTGTTTTTGAAAGACAAGGAACACACAAGTAGTCTTTCACCAAATACATCACATGCGTGACACCTCCACGCCATCGTTGCCTTCATCCTTGGTTACCTAGGATAAAACATGTTTAAAATGTCAACACCAATGTTGAGTGAAATTCATAGAGTTTAAAATAACCAATAAGTAATAATCTTTGAACACATAATTAGTTCTCAGGAAAACAAAGCAACGTATTGCCAATGTATAGCACCTCTTTTCTTCACGCAATAAGCTCATGACACCGAACATTAACAATACATATGCCATTTCATATGCTAATGTGCCCCAAAACAAGGTATTATTGTCATATACCTACTACTTTCTAAATACAAAATGTCCGTTTGACAGGGTGGTCACAAGGATTCAAACCCCAGACAGGGTTGTCAAACCTAATAGATCTATTTAATGCATTAGCGTTCACCTTACAAGGCAATTAATGGTTCATAAAATAAGGGACTTTGACAATAGCTACTTATGCGGAAACAATCTCATATTCGGGTCCAGCATACCATAAAATCATATGTGTTCTATTTTATAAAACAAACATGCATCCCCCTCGCGGGTTTAAAAACAATCAAAAGATCTAAATGCGAGGCTATGAACTTACCTTAAGCAAAAGATCCAATTCAATCAAATCAACAAGCGCAATAGCTTCACGTCTTAACCGCGACCTATATAATATATATATAGCGGTATGTGACTAAAAGTAAAATAATTCATATAATACATACTTGCATCTATATATATATAATATAATATATAAATATATATATAAAATATATAAATATAATAAATAAGTATATAAATATATATTAATTAATTAATAAATATATATAATCACTACACGTACATACATCAAATACAATAATCTCTTATGTGCTACGCAAAATATTTCACTTGACGCACTAACATTATTACAACAATTTTCCACACAGTTTCTATTATTAGAAAGATACCGAAATAAGGATAATATAATCCGAACTTCAATTACTTTATCAATTAACTAACATTTCTGAACCCTTTGCTCATATAGCATATTCAAAAGATTACGCAAGTTTGACCTTCAAAAAGTCAAATTATTCGTGTAGTTGACTTATACCTCTAAAAATAGCTCAAACTTGTCTCGTGGCCCTAAAACGTTCATTGTTAAGATTTACGAGACGATCCACCTACGAAAAAAAAAAAGTAGCTAAATGGTAATACTCTCACATGGCATAATCAAAATACCTTAAAAAAATTTCTCGACTCGCTACGGTAACTAAAACAGTCCGGTCAAACTTGGTCAACTCAAAACCTATTAAAACAACACTTTTGACATAATTCGACTATCAAAACATGCTTAACTATCATATGTAATTATACCAAAACCATCAAACTTTGATTAATAACCAAATACGCTTTCAATAATTTCCGCACTTGAATCTTATAGCAATAATCATATAACACGCAATATAACTAAATTAATCACATAAGAACACAATTAGAAAGCTCACAATGCTATAAATTAATCAGACAAAACCTTAACACGAACAAACAAACCTTTTTCAATTAACCAACTTGCTAATAACAATAATCTAGCAATACTAAACACCCCCTTATACACGAAAATGGCAAAACTACACCAAAAATCTAAACTTCACCAATCTTAATACATATAGTTTATTATAGTGGGATTTATAGCTCTTGAAACAAGGATTAATAATATGTGATTAGATCTTAATGCATGTCAGAAAATTGGCTGGAATATGGTGGTGTTTGGGTGGCCGGTTTCGAACAAGGGAGGAGAGTGAATTTTATTAAAAAGTTATAATGTGTGTGTAAGTGTGCTATTTATAGATTTGAACTTTGACATCTTGGCAATTTAGGTCCCTCCATTCTTAAGTCCTTTTAAAACTAGTACAAATATGTTTCTATTATTATAAAATCAGGCCATAGACTCGTGTTTACACCACTTAGTAAATATTTTAATCCGCCCACTAAATATACATTAAAACTTTATAAACACGTTAAACCATGTACAAACATGACAATTAACACGTTGTTTACAAAAACTCAAGAAAACGGCAATAAAATACAAAAAAAACATAATCACTCTCTTGGAGCAACAATATAAAAATTTTTTCTAACTTTCCTAGACGCTCAAAACAAATTAAAACACAATCACTGGCTTTAAAACAACCCTAATAAATGAAAATTTTCATCAAACCTTAAATAAGCATAAGACTAATATAATTAATATACTAACAAGAATTAATCTCTAGCTCGGGATAGATGTTACACTGAAACTCGGTTGTTATAGTGTAGGGTAACAAATATAATGGAATTGTGACCCTAGTGATATATTATTGATGATCTCTTTATGGCTCTAGTCTCAATAGTTCACTTTAGTTTTAGTACAAGGCCTAAGCATACTGCCACCTTTTTAATACCAACTAACTTAGAGTGAGAAAGTCGATAGAAATGTGTGTAATCTCTGTGAGAAATGAAACAAGAGTCTTTTGAGAGACCTTGAGTGGCTAGGGAGGTTTTGCATCGCCGCCACGGTCCATGATGACAAACATACAATACAAACACCAGCTTAGTATTTCTGATAGCATATGTTAACCCGGTTTCTGCCTAAGTGTAAGAGGGATTCATTCTTATCACCCATTAACATAACAATTCATTTATCATATCTAGAAACATCAACGCTTACCAAGACTTCATCACTAACACCTTGTTGGGTTTGTTCCAGTGTTAGCTCTATCTTAGTCCGTATTTTTCTCTTTTCTCACTTTTTCTCCTTTTTAATCATACATAAGGACTTCAATTCTATCTAATGGAATACCCCTGGGTAGATCCCTCCGGTTTTGGCTGGATCATAGGAATGAACACCTATACCTAACCACCTTATAACTCTAATAAATTAAATACATGGTCGGTCTTTTGGTATTGTTCACAGCCTGAAAACCATTTAAAAAACATCAATCAAGGTACTTTGTGATATAAATCAAAACATTCAATATCTCAATGGTTTTTAACTTTCAAAATTGCTCCTGATCTCCTGCAAATCTTCATGGAATAACTAAAAAGTTATGCACATACTAGGAAGAAGCTGCATTAGAGTCATCAATCACATTTTACAAGTTATATATATTTTAATCATTACTCCCCTTATTAAAAATGTAAATAATCTTGATATTGTTAGAAATCAATGATTCAAAACATATAGAAAATTTTTTATGGGAGAAAAATTTTCTGATTATATATAATAAGCCTTATTAGGAACATTTTAATGCTCCCCCTCAATTTCTGAGGGTATTATATGGTGTTTGAGTATGTTAATTTGAAATTTTTTGAATTTACTAAGAAATTCTTGAAAATTCATACTCAAACACTATATATGCCTATTTTTAGTCTAACACTACTTATTTACATATTCATAAGATTTCTAATTACGAAGTTTGACCTGAGAAAGTAAGACAAAATGTCGCAAAGCCATATTGTCCGCTGAAGCAGTCGAAGGTCTTCCCCATAATGTCTGCCACCAATGAACTTTTCTAAGCTTCTCATCAACCTTCTTTCTTGCAAGTGATGATCAATTTCTTTTACCATGATGTGAGACCGTGTCTTGTCTAAGTGACTCTATCTTTTCTTTGGCATGGATTTGTTATACCCCCTCCTCAGATTGGTAGCCATGTCATTAGGAGTATCTCAAACCAATTGGAGTGTACCGTCACTGAACTTGTAGAGCTCATCACAACGCATCAATCTCTTTCTGTTTAGCTTGTCTTCATAAATGACTCCTTGAGGATCTGATAGAGAGGTATATGGTGCTCTTCCGGAGAGGTCTTCTTTTACTATTTCTTATCTTTGATATGTTGAGCTTCTGTTTGGTAGCTCTCAACACCGATTGAAGATCGTTTCCACTCTCTTCTGGACTACCAAACTACTTGTAACATACTAAAGCAGCGGCCAGGTGCACTATTCCTCACCCTTTGAGGTTGAAGAGTCTGTAATCAGAACAACAAGAAGAAGCATGTCCCTCAATGCATTTAGATAAAATCGTGAAGTCGCCTTCCATGAACCTATACAATTTCTGAATAGATCTTATGAACTTTAATCTCCTCAAGATGATCATAACCATACCATAGCATTTAACTTTAACAATTGAACTGCAAGAAGTTCTTTTAGTGGAGTACATATCATGTTTAGACACCCTTTTGGAAGCATATCCATAGAATCTTTATCTTTTGGGTCCCCAATGTGAAGTTCCTAAAAGAGCATGCTTGTCACATGCTACTTTTATAGGACTCTGCAAGATGGGTACCATATCTTTAATTCTAGGTAAGTCGTACTTAGCAGCCTTTGTCTTAGTCAAAGAAGTCGAGTTATGTTCTGTGCCAGTGCTCCTCCTCAAGTATGCCAAGTTACTGTTGAAGAGTATTCAACCAGGAAGATTTGACGATAACCTGATTTAACACGAGGTAAGTGGTCTGCACAAGTCGAATGGATATCTATCACCTTCAGGTTATTTCTAGTATACTTGATTAGTCAGTGCTTTTGTAACATTCTTCCATATTATATTCAAGCTCGACATAACTCCTGCAAGTCCCTTTGAGAATGTTGTAAACTGGTCCTACTAGAATGTCTTGTGTGAGATCACTAATATGTAGGCGGTTCATGACAAATGCGCTGAAGTCAATCAGAGTGATCATTAAATCATCGAATGTTTTGGAAGTTTTTCTGCTTTTGCAAGGTCACTAAGCCAATTCTGAGTAGGCTTATCATCAACTGTTTTACATACATTCCACTCAGGATCTGGAGTAAGAGGCCTTTCTAGTTTCTTGAACCAATCCTTCAGGTCAACATTGACAACGGGTAGTTCATCAGTGTTACCCATGTCATCTCTAAGATTCTATGACCCTTGAGTATCTCCAGCCTCAAACACTGTATCCTCTGCTTGTGCAGACTTGCCAGTAGATTTTGGCTAAGATTTGGTGGTACATTTGGAAGATTCAGTCGACTTGACATTCTTTGATGGTCCAACGTCTTTGCTTGTTTTCGCCCTCTTTAACCCTTGGTTTGATCCATCAGGAGGGCATTCATCTCTGTCAGCATCATCTGGCTTTCTTTTTTTAGCTTGTCAGCAACCCGTTTGTCCATGGCATCTTCATCCTCAAGTATTAACTCATATAGCATATATAGAGCTTAATGCCTTGGGATTTCAATCAAATGACCTGGTTTAGTCATGGTCTCGAACAAGGTTCGTTTCTGATCAAATTCTCGAAGTGTATCCACGCCAAATGATACGATTTCATATTTAGGTTCTTGCTGTTTCTCTATATGTTCCATCTTGATCTTGCAAATATCTTCAACACTTTTCTGAGGTTTGAAAATGCTGTTTGAGCTTTTCCTACAACATCAGTTGGAACGAGTGTTCTTAACGAGGTCTGTAGTATGTTTCTGGAGCACCTTATAAAGAGCATCATCCAAACTTGTTCCAAGGTACTCATTTACAATAGTCAGAACTTTAGATTTGATTTTAGCAAGAAGTGCTAAAGAGTGATCAACATTTTTGAGCTCGTTGACTTCCTTTTCCATGTCTGATACTCGAAGATGGATACCATAAAAGGTTTCAGAATAAGGAACATCAGTGGTTGAGGTTGTTGCTTATGTATTTATTGGTGTTGGTATCGTGTTGATTGTTGTTGAATAGGTGACGAATGGGTGGAAACAGAAGAGGAATGTTTTTTTATTACTTGACTTATTGATGTTTCAGGAATAACGAAATAGGTACGTGAGAAGTAGGGTGAGGTCTAACTACTTGGATCTTCAATTGGACTATTGTACAACCATCATTGAGATAACTTAGTGACCCCCGAGGAATGTTAACAAAGTTGAGAAATTTAGCAGCATAGTCGATGGAGAAAAAGAGCTTTGTAGTGTACGGTGCACGATAAATCGCGTTTGATAATATCCATTAATATATATATATATATATATATATATATATATATATATATATATATATACATATATATATATATAAAGATCAATTTTTGGCGCCTCTGCCGGGGAGGTGTGTGCGATTATCAAGTTTACGTTTGAAGATTAGTGTTTGAAGACCCTTCCCCGTGAAGTTATCGCTTTCATTTGTGAATATTTTCTTCTATTATCAAGTAATCAAAAATTCCAAAAAAATTGAAAAACAACAAAATCAACCGTTGTGTCACTTGTGAATTCGGCTCACCTTTAGATTACAAACTATAAGAGAGGTATAAGGAGGGTTGATCCGACGAACTTCGACCCGAAAGGAGAAGGTTTTTAAAACGCTTCGCGCTTACCCGCTCCTCCGCTTCTTTGTGCGTTTTCTAGAGAGCTACCGCGCACCTTTGACTATCGGTCCCAAAAATATTTTTCTTTTATATTTATCTTTCATAAAAATCTAAAAATAATCTTCTTATCCTCCTATTTGTTTAATTCTAATGTCGTCATACAACCGACGTGGTTGTTTCAAGTGTGGAGGTCCGTTTGGTGGTCTATATTGTCGACAATGTACTTGTGAGCGGTGTAGAAGAAATTATACGGATGAAGTTTGTGCTTTATGCTGTTATGAAGTTGAAAAATCATTCGTTAATGATTCAAATCCAAATTCTTTCATTGATTCTCCAAATATTTTCAACCCACCTCCACAACCCCAGACGTATTCTTGTGAGTTTTGTGGAAACAATGCTCATTATGGTTACGATTGTCCACCTCAAGTTCCGTTTATCTATAATCCGGAACCGTGTTACAATCAAGACTTTGATAATGATTTCCCACAAAGTTTTCAAAGTTACCCACAACAATATCTTTGTTGTGAAAACTGCGGGGGTCCTCATGAGACTTTTTAGTGTCAACCGTTAAACAAAAATTTCTATGAACCTAATCATTGCTATAATTCTAATTCTTTTAGTTTTGACCAATTCCAATCCTCGTAGTTTCCCGTCATTCATCAACCTCCTCAAGAAATGAGTATCTAAGATATGGAGGATCTAAAGCAGCGGTATTTAGATGAAATGAAAAGTTTAATTAATATTAAGGATTATCGTAATGAGAAGATTGATATTGAGATTAAGATTAACGAGCTTAAGGAAAATTTCAATGGAATGAGTATTGAAATTAATAAAAGAAAAAGCTTCAGCAATTAGAGCAGGTGGCTAATCTTAGTACTTATCCTTCGCGACATTTCTATTCTTTTTGCTACAACGATGATGATGATGATGACGGGGAGTTTTCTATCCCTATGAGTGAAGTTTATAAGAGTTCCCCTATTGCAATCACACCCGTATTACCAACCGATGAGCCCGATAACTCTCTAAGTATGAGGGACGAGCATCTTAGCACTATTCAGAAAACAGAATCGAACGAATTAATAAAGTATAGTGTTGAGAACCTTGTCCCAATCCCAAGTGAGTCCGAGGATTTTTCCGATATCAAAAGTGAGTGTGATGTGCCTGTTTTTGATAATTTTACAACTTTCTCTAATCCTCTCTTTGATGCTGACGACGATTTTTCCTCTAGTGACGACGAGTCATTTTCCGATGAGGACGTTCCGAAATAAATTTATTCGAACCCTCTTTTTGATGAAGAAATCATTTCTACTAAGATAGATCCGCATCACATTCATGCCGAGTCTGATCTTATAGAATCTTTGCTTAATCGAGATATTTTGATAGTTTCTTCTGCTAAGTTTGATTCTATTCTCGAGGAGTTCTCCGGTGAACTCGCTCATATCGATTTGATTTCTCTAGAAATTGATAAAGCCGACTTTGATCCTGAGGAAGAAATTCATCTTGTTGAGAAATTGTTGTATGATAATTCATCTCCTCGGCCTCCGGAAGAACTTAATTTTAAAAATTCTGATGTTGTAATTGAGTCTTTCTCTCCATCTCCTATCCCCGTTGAGGATAGTGACTCTCTTATGGAGGAGATTGATATTTTTCTTGCTCCGGATGACTCGATACCTCCGGGTATTGAGAATGATGACTATGACTCGGAAGGGGATATTCTTTTTCTTGGAGAATTGCTTACCCATGATCCCCTTTCACTTCTTGAAAATGAGTCATTTCACTTTGATCGTTATTATGTTCCATCATCCCCTCGTCCTCCTGAGAAATCACCGGATGATGATGATGTTTACTTTGATATTGAGCCTGATACGGGAGTTTTTACAAAAGTGGTGGATGATATTTCTGATAATTTGACAAGAGAACTTTATGTTTATGTGCCTAATGTTTTACCCGCCCTTCCTACCCTTTCTCCAATGTTTGACACTTTGCTTCCATTTTCATTCGAAAATGACGACAAAATTTTCAATCCTAGAATTCTTGTTTCTAATGAGGAGAAATCTCCTCATCTCTTATCTCATCGGGGCTTTAAAGCTTTCCAGGTCATTTCTGATTTTTCTGAAAGCCCGATGATAATTTATGGAGGGGACAGTCCTATCTTGGATGTTCCATTTCTCCATTTATATCCTCCTTGACCAGCTCAAGTATAGGGGATCGAGTCAGGCTTAAGACTCGGTTAACAAAAATAAGCGCGTCGTGGGTGGCAACCCATGCTTATCCTAATAGTAGTATTAATAAATAAGTATGTTGTGAGGAGGCTCGCCTCTTCCGTTCTCGTGTTTTGTGATTTTTGTTTATCTTTGAATTAGGCTCATACGTAATGATTACTGATGAAGAAAACTAAGTATTACCAATTTGATGCTGAAGTAGAATAACCAAAACTTATATCTTATGTCTTGCACTATAATATGATAAGAACTCATAATCTTCTTCTTCGTTTTATGAGTAGACCTCGATCTCTTGATAAATCCGCATGCCTTACATGAGTCACTGACCACGTGATAGTAAATACTTGTGAGTACTACAATGTATCTCCTTACATCAGGTAAAAACTAGTTTTATCAAGTACTCTAATAAACCGTATATAACCAAACAAGTTATCTCCAAGACCAAAAGATATAATAAGAACACGCATCTGAAAAATCTACTTCATCTTCAAATAAGTCATAAACAACCTTCTTCGTAACCAATTATTCCAAGAAAATACGAAAAACGAGCCTTTTTCATAATTTAAGTGAATCTTAAACCAAAAATCTTATGTGTGTGTTATCCGATATCTGTCAAAGCTAGCAGTACTAACTTCTTTTATCGGACAAGGTTAGCAGTTGTAATGCTTCCTAGCAGTACTAACCTCCTTAAAACCCAACCAATATTAACATAGTAATCAGTATTAATTATAATAACCCTGAGCAGTATTAACTGCTTAAATTCAATAGCAGTATTAATATCATGAAGCAGTATTAACTTTTTTAATCCTAAGCAGTAGTAACTAACTGCTTTTACCACAAGCAGTAGTAACTGCTTTTTAACGCTAGCAATATTAACCAACAATATAACAGTATAACTGCTTTTTATACCTTAGCAGTATTAACTCATGACTTACTACTGTTCTTCCATACTAGCAACTAAAGTACATTAGCAAGCATTAAACCACCTTAGACAACATTACGTATGTACTTGAGCCCTAGCAACATTAACTGATTCGAGTAGCACTAATTTAAATAAACAGCAAAAACTATATCCAAGCAGCATTAATCTTCTTTAACAACATTAACTTTGTATACAAATCTAACAGTAGTAACTATCCTATTACCAGTTGTATACCAGCTGACCTAGATCATTGCCTGGAAAGTTTCCATGTCTTATGATTTAAGCACGATAATGAAAGAATAACATTAACAATCATTTTCTTCCAATTCATGACCACCATAGATACCATTAGTGCAAACCCAACTTTATAAATCACGGCTTATCAGAAAACCCTAAAATGAGTTGAATGATTCATTCCAAGCCGTGGTATACACCACAACATATCTGAATAATAAAAATATACAAACCCTAAATGTCTAGGTTTAGATCATTAGAGCACAACGATTAAAAAAAGAAACCTAAAAAAAAAAAAAAAAAAGGAAACAAATAAATAGTAACAAAGCTTACCAATCGTATTACATACCTAAATAGGTAAGGACGATTATAAGCATCATTATAGCACTGAATCTTCAAAACCCCATAAAACTTTCACCACATGATTTCTTGAAAATTAGGGTTTTTAGGGTTCTTTAAAACCTTGTAGATCCTAGATCAAGAGCCACATGGCTCTGATACCAATTGTGAAGATCGTTTAAGCTCCTGTTTGTTTAGAACATGATCTAGGATGAATTAATAACAAAGGCATAATATTCAAACGTTGAATCATTGTTATTAATACAAGGTTTTTCATCATCATCACCTAAGATACATGACTACTACAAAAGCCCCAATCTACCCTGATTAATGGTAAGACGGTTACATCAACAGAATCATAAGATCCTTGGGCTACACCACCATGCTAGCATCTATCTCTTGTGGGACGTGTAAACCCACACACACATTTTACACCTTTGGTGCACACACACATACTTTTGGGCATAATGAAAACTATATGCCTGGACCTCCTTTTATAGCATAAGGAGGTTAAGGTTACATAGAAACTAATAAAAGATATTAAATAAGTAAATCATCTAATGTTTATCTTGATATCTTTTCATCTTTATCTTTATGTTGACCAAATCTTCATTATCTCCTACATCTTATAGAATCTTGCAATGACAACTTTGGTCCTTCTTGTTTCCATAGAGCCACGAGGCTCTGATACCAATTGATAAGATCGTTTATAGCTCAAGATTGATTAGATCTTATATATCTAGGATGAACAATAACAATGATTGATAACACGCAGCGGAATAATAAAGAACACAATCAAAGTTATCACAAGGTTTTCTTTATTGAACGTTTCCCTATTACCCCAACTATAATTTGGGGCTACACCAACTAACTATGGTGTACTATTCGACTCTCATCAGTCGACTTGCTATCTAACTATCTAGACTCTCATTGGGAGAGCTCTAGTTTTCTATGGATGGATATGTAAAACCTATGTCTATGATCTCTTTATATAGGGAGAGATCATGACTTACAAAGGAAGTAAATCAATAGATAAGGAAACTATTTAAATTACATTAAACCACATTAATATGTTTCCTAATTATCCTGTAGAATATTTGACCAAATCTTCATATTTCTCCACCAGCTTGTAGAGTTTTATAATGACGACTTTGATCCTTTTGTTTCATTCTTTTATTCATTTTGTCTCATCAAATCAAGAATCCCAACAATCTTCCCCTATTTGATGATGACAAAACAAACAAAGTTGTGTGTGAACTTCATCATAAAGCCAAAGCTTCCCCTGAAGTTGAGATGTAATCATCTCCCTGAATGAAACAAAACTTCCAAGCTTCCTTTGTATCATGTCACCACATATAATAAGCTGCAAATCAATAAACCTGTAATCTTCTTCCCCTTTTTGTAATCATCTAATAGGGGTCTTCTGTAGAAATGCAACTTGGATCATAACAGCTACAAACCATATACCACAACTACTAATCCAGCCTTCCAATACTCAAAATACCCGCCATGAAGCATAATACAAAAAATGACTTTGAGCAGTAGAAACACAAACTAGTAGTAGTAATAAATAACTAGCAGTAGTAACGAAACACTTCCCCTCAAGTGGTGCACGTAGATGGTTAAACATCCTGAAACCCATATGTTTACCATCTCTTAAATCTCAAACTCTGTAGGCTCTAAGTAGTGATCACTGATGAAGAAAATAGAGTATAACGAATTTGATGAAGAAGTAGAATCTCCCAAACTTGTGTCTTATATCTTGCACTATCCACGTGACGTCGAACTTATACCAAGACCAAAATATAAGTAGACCGCAACCTCTTGACAAAATCCTCATCTTCTATGAGACACATGACTAAAGTGATAGCAAATGTGAGCATTGAGCACCCTAAGAAAAATCACACACCTTTGCTAGATTCGTCAAGTCTTCGTCACATCGTTTATAAGCACGAACAAGTTACCTCCTGCTAAAAGGTATGATAAGAACACGCATCTGTGAAACTCAACTACAACATCAAATAAGTGATATTCAATTGTCTTCGTAATCACATCTTCAATAAATCTCCAAAAATACGAGCCATAAATCAATAAGAATAAACTATTTGAAAAATAGTTCTGTCCAAGATCCGAATCCATCCAAAAACCAAGTACTGTCCGATATCGGACAAGCCTAGCAGTACAAACTGCTTTGCGAACGACTCTGGCAGTATTAAAGTTCAAATGCAACAGTACTAACTCACTCCAGTTAGCGACACTTTATTTTGTTACTAACCCGTCGCCAATCTGTCACTAAATTGGTTCTCCTTCCTCCCATTCGGTTAGTGACACATTTAACTGTTGCTGAACCGTCGCCAACCTGTCACTGTTCTGTCGCTAATCTGTCACTAACCAGCAGTACTAAACAAAACAGGCAGTATTAACTTTTGTTTTCACTCAAACAGTACAAATCACAAAAGCCAGCAGTATAAACTCTTAAACTTCAAATCGACACATGTGTAACTGCTTCCCCTTAAATAAACAACGATAATAATATACACCTCAGTCAAACACGTTTGCACGATGAAGCCTTAATACCTTCCAACCAGTTAAAACCACAAACTGCTTTCAAATAGCAGTACCAAATCATACACGCAACATCATTAGGTTATCATAGGATCATCGTGTCAACAATAATAATCATGAGCACCACTTGGCATAATTAACGTGAAAACCAAGCAGTACTAAGTCCCTCGTTGGCAGTATAAATATCCATGTAGCAGTATTAAACACATAGTTGGTAGTCTTAATTTGTGAGAGCAATACTAAAAACTCACAAGCAGTATTAATGAGCACGATCAGCATTAAGTCTTTTCTTCTGGCAGTAAACGAGCAGTACTAATGTTGATTATCAATCAAAACCATAACCACTTAGCCATGAATGTGCCAGCTTCATCAAGACCAGAAACTAGGTTTCTTAAACGTTGTTATAGTGACTGTATGTCAAAACCTAACAACAGAAAACCTTTGACGTATAACTGCATTCTTTAATTCTCCATATTGCTGGTATTAAATAACACGAACAACAAACATTGTCTGAGCATTCACGAACATCAGATCCAAACTCACCAATAGACCTGCTGGTTTTTAGAACTTAGAGTTTCTTTGTCGGCACCTTCTGCTGTTCATCATTCGTCTTTATTACTGCTTTTGATAATACAAACAAATCATAGAACCTGCTGTCTCTTTTCTGCTATAAGCGACTCAACATAGTAGCCATTAATATCAATAGAATACGCTGATCCTACTAACAGCAGTAAACAATACCTTATTTTCTGTTTTCATAATTAGGGTTTGTAAAACCCTAGTTTTACCAAAATCACCTTTTACTCAAAAACAGATAATGAACACGAAACTAAAAACCTTGTAACCCTAGATATCAAGAGCAACCTGCTCTGATACTAATTGATAAGATCGATTTAAGCTCAGATTTGTTAGATCTTTTATATCTAGGATAAACAATAACAATGATTGAATATGCACAGCGGAATTATAAGAACACAATCAATGTTATCACAAGGTTTTCTTTATACGTTTTTCCTATTACCCCAACTATAATTTGGGGCTACACCAACTAACTATGGTGTACTATTCGACTCTCATTAGTCGACTTGCTATCTAACTATCTAGACTCTAATTGGGAGAGCTCTAGTTTTCTATGGATGGATATGTAAAACCTATGTCTATGATCTCTTTATATAGGGATAGATCATGACTTACAAAGGAAGTAAATCAATAGATAAGGAAACTATTTAAATTACATTAAACCACATTAATATGTTTCCTAATTATCCTGTAGAATATTTGACCAAATCTTCATATTTCTCCACCAGCTTGTAGAGTTTTATAATGACGACTTTGATCCTTTTGTTTCATTCTTTTATTCATTTTGTCTCATCAAATCAAGAATCCCAATAATCTTCCCCTATTTGATGATGACAAAACAAACAAAGTCGTGTACGAACTTCATCATAAAGCCAAAGCTTCCCCTAAAGTTGAGATGTAATCATCTCCCTGAATGAAACAAAACTTCCAAGCTTCCTTTGTATCATGTCACCACATATAATAAGCTGCAAATCAATAAACCTGTAATCTTCTTCCCCTTTTTGTAATCATCTAATAGGGGTCTTCTGTAGATATGCAACTTGGATCATAACAGCTACCAACCATATACCACAACTACTAATCCAGCCTTCCAATACTCAAAATACCCGCCATGAAGCATAATACAAAAAATGACTTTGAGCAGTAGAAACATAAACTAGCAGTAGTAATAAATAACTAGCAGTAGTAACGAAACACTTCCCCTCAAGTGATGCATGTAGATGGTTAAACATTTAATCAATAAGCTTCCCCTGAAACCAATATGTTTACCATCTCTTGAATCTCGAACTCTGTAGGCTCTATGTAGTGATCACTGATGAAGAAAATAGAGTATAACGAATTTGATGTGATGAAGTAGAACAAAACCACAAACTATGGTCTTTGTCTTTGCACTATACAAGTGAATTCGTACGTTATACCCAAAACCGATGTACAAGGAGACTTCAATCTATTGACAAAAATCCTCATCTTCTATGAGACACATAACTAACGTGATAGCAAATGTGAGCATTGAGCACCTATAAGAAAAATCACACACCTTTGCTAGATTTTGACAAGTCTTCGTCACACCATTGTAAGCACGAACAAGTTATCTCTAAAGTGTAACACCCACTTTAAGATATGATAAGAACACGCATCCGAAAAACTCAACTACAACATCAAATAAGAAATATTCAATTGTCTTCGTAATCACCTCTTCAAATACTCTCCAAAAATACGAGCCATAAATCAATAAGAATAAACTATTCGAAAAATAGTTCTGTCCGAGATCCAAATCCATCCAAAAACCAAACAACGTGTATTACCCGATATCGTACAAAGCTAGCGGTACTAAATGCTTTATCTCGGACGCCACTAGCAGTACAAATACTTTCTCGGACAAAACAAACAGTAGAAATTTTCCTTGCTTTAAATCTACTTCGTTAATGCTGCTAGCAGTAGTAATATTCTTTGAATCCAAGCAGCATTAATAACCTTTTAACCCCAAACAGTATAAACTTAAAGCAGCATGAAGTCACTCGTTAAACAGTATTACTTTTGCATGGACAGCGAGCAGCACTAAAATCTCATATAAGCTCAAACAGTTGTAACATACCTTTCTTCTGTAACAGAATTAGCATAGAAACAACATAAACTCCTTTGCTCGAACCTAATAGTAGCTTGAATCTCACTTTTCTTGATGCCCAACTGTATTAACCTTGAAGCCCATCAAACTCTAAAAACTTAAATGTGTAAGCAATTATCACAAATCAGTATTAAAAATAATACTTGATATCTCCTTCCTCCCAAGACTTTATGCGACACCTCAATTAACAAGAATGTGTCACTAATGGCACTTCAAACAGTAGTAATATACATGGAACAACACAAACTTTGCATGTACAAACATCTTCATGTGCCCAAACAGTTGAAACAGTATGCGTACAGTTGTAATAATCCATGAACAACACTTATAAATAAACGAGCATCATAAATCTTGTTTATATTAACAGCATAAACAGCCCATCTTCAAACACATGAACACGTGATGACTTCATTGCTTGAACAGTAGCTATAATAATCCATCCAACATATGCGTGAACATAAACAATATTAACATACCTTACTTCTTTTTGGGCCCAAGAGTACAAGCCTGTATAATACCAGCAATAATTTCATCTTACGTTACTTCCATAATAAATCCCTAAAGATCAGGGTTTCAATTACGCACAAATCATCCCTTTTTATAACCGAATCTCATTATTCATAAAAAGAGATCTTGTTGTCTCCATAAAATACAAACAACCAAATATAATCATCATAATGACAAGAACATCATGCCATACATTCTTCATGAATACATCATGTTTTCAACTATATTCTGCTTCTACTGCTCCTAACTTAACAAACATACAAGACGACTACAATAAGAATATTCATATCTAGCTAGCCGTCATCATATTAGGGTTTTGTTGTGGTGGAAATAGAACCTTTGATTAGCTTAATGTGTAGAACCCTAAATGATTAGGGTTTCTTGATCCGTCTTTCACCAACAATAATCGTATGAATCAACCATAAAACACATGATCCCCTTATGATGTACATAATTACACGAATTCTTGAATCATGGAACCAAAAATCATTCATTACCAAATTAGAGTTAATATCGAATTAGAGCAATTTACCAAAAAAGAAAGCAGAATTTAATACCTTCTTTTCTTCGCCAATTCGATACATTAACCTTGTATAATCCTAGATATCAAGAGAAACCTTCTCTGATACCAATTGATAAGATCGTGTAAAGCTCGAGATTGATTAGATCTTATATATCTAGGATGAACAATAACAATGATTGAATATGCACAACGGAATTATAAGAACACAATCAAAGTTATCACAAGGTTTTCTTTATTGAACATTTCCCTATTACCCCAACTATAACTTGGGGCTACACCAACTAACTATGGTGTACTATTTGACTCTCATCAGTCGACTTGCTATCTAACTATCTAGACTCTCATTGGGAGAGCTCTAGTTTTCTATGGATCTATAAAACCTATGTCTATGATCTCTTTATATAGGGAGAGATCATGACTTACATAAGAAGATAAGTATAAGACAAATAAATCTTTTAAATATTAAACTTGATCTTCTGATATCTTCATAAGGAGATCTTCCATCTTTATCTTTTGATATCTTTGACTAAATCTTCAATAATTCTCCATGTGCTCCACCAGCTTGTAGAATTCTGATATGCTAGATTTAGTCCTTCTTGTTTCATTCTTATATTTATTTTGTCTCATCAAATCAAGAATCCCAACAATCTTCCCCTATTTGATGATGACAAAACAAACAATGTCGTGTACGAACTTCATCATAAAGCTAAAGCTTCCCTTGAAGTTGAGATGTAATCATCTCCCTGAATGAAACAAAACTTCCAAGCTTCCTTTGTATCATGTCACCACATATAATAAGCTGCAAATCAATAAACCTGTAATCTTCTTCCCCTTTTTGTAATCATCTAATAGGGGTCTTCTGTAGATATGCAACTTGGATCATAACAGGTACAAACCATATACCACAACTACTAATCCAGACTTCTAATACTCAAAATACCCGCGACATGAAGCATAATATGTAGATGGTTAAACATTTAATCAATAAGCTTCCCCTGAAACCCATATGTTTACCATCTCTTGAATCTCGAACTTTGTAGCCTCTATGTAGTGATCACTGATGAAGAAAACCGAGTATAACGAATTTTATGAAGAAGTATAATCTCTCAAACTTGTGTCTTATGTCTTGCACTATCCACGTGACGTCGAACTTATAAATATAAGTAGATCGCAACCTCTTGACAAAAACCTCATTTTCTATGAGACACATACTAAGTGATAGCAAATGCTAGCATTGAGCACCATAAGAAAAATCACACACCTTTGCTTGATTTTGACAAGTCTTCGTCACACCGTTGTAAGCACGAACAAGTTATCTTCAAACGTTTTAAGTCGTTTAAGATATAATAAGAACACGCCTCTGTGAAACTCAACTACAACATCAAATAAGTGATATTCAATTGTCTTCGTAATCACCTCTCCAATAAATCCAAAATGAACCATATATCCAATAAGAATAAACTATTGTGAACAATAGTTCTATCTGAGATTCAAATGCGTCTGTTGTCCAACATCGAACAATACTGGCAATATAAAGTACTCTGGCAGTACTAAAAATCAAGACCAGCAGTACTAATATGTACGAGCAGTATCAACTACTAGAAAAGGCCTAGCAGTATTAACTGTTATATGCTAGCAGTACTATCCATCAAACTCGAAGCCTAGCAGCACAAACTTAATACACAAGCTGCTAGCAGTATTAAGTTTTCATTAGGTAATATCAATCTCAGCAGCATTAATTATTTATTCACTTACCATATAAGACAGCCATTGAGATTGCATTCTTAGCCATTAGCAGGAAGTTATCATTGGAACAAAAAATAATCCCTAGAAATCAGGGATTGCATATCAAAGCAAATCAAAACCACGAATCATACTTATCATAATTATACCACGTCCTGCACTTCATGAAAACAACACTAATACGAGCTTCCAAATCACAACATGCTCATGAACCAGAAAACCCTAAATTCTTCAAAATCAGATCAATGATTATCATCATAGGGTATGTTCGAAACTGCTGTATATGAGCAGATCCAAACATGAACATCATCGATCACCAAGCAGCCACAAGTTTTCGATCTATGAAGCAACAACATATCTAATCACAAACAGTTTTAAAGCTAGCAGTACTAATTTATTAAACAGTACTAACTTGTAAAACATAGCAGCAATATTCTTCTTAATTCAATACCTGCTGTTTATCTTGAATCTGTTTGACCACCACACCTACTATTGTTACTCGTTCTTGATATCATTCAAAACAATAATTCTTTTCCCATATTAAATCAAACAGCAGCATAATCATAGCAATAGAAACCAATAACAGTAGTAACTTGGTATAAAAACCCTAGCAGTACTAATAACCATAGTTTAATTTGTTAGAGTTCCTCTTAGAGTTGCTTGTGATTACATAAGTGCTCTACAACCTTAACAGGCTTGAAGATCTATCTAGGACTGGACCTACAAGTGGTATCAGAGCCTGGAGAGAGCCTCTGTTAAAGAAACATTACTTTTATTACTCATAAAAACTTCACAATGACATCACAAAATCCATCACAAACATACCCTATGCCATCACCCATCCTTATCTTACATTCCCTTTTCCCATCAATATCAGAGAACATCGAGTTCTCTAGCATCAAACCTCTTTGAACCAGTTTTTGAGTCTCCAAATCACACTCAAACCTCAAAAACTACCCAGTCTCAGCAACTTCAACAATTATCACACAACCATGTCTCAAAAATAATGTAAAATTTCCTTACTTAAGAAGGAAGAATATGGAGACGTGGGCCTAGAGATGAAGTTTGGCTCATGAACATGATCACAAATTATGGAACATTGGTTTAATGGATAACAGCAGGAAAAGGGACAGGAAGATATCCAAGGAAATATTATGATTCGTCCTCTATCTTTGTTAACAGGAAAAACATTGTGTTCAAGAGAGACAAGCAAAGCCTATATTTGCTCTCGTCTCTTCCTGAGGATCATATGGCTGATTTTCATCATCTAGATGATGCAAGGGATATCTGGTTGGCTATTAAAGCCAGGTTTGGAGGTAATGATCGAAGTTCTAAGAAATGAGGAAGCAATGCTAAGCTGATGTTTCAGAATTTAGGGTATCTAAATCAGAGGGTTTGCATAAGGGACATGACAGGTTTCAGAAGATATTGAGTCAGCTCAATCAGATGCAAGCTAAGCCAGACAATGAAGATTGTAACATGAAGTTTCTCAGAGCACTTCCACCTTCTTGGTCACAGGTGGCCATCACTCTTAAAACAAAGGGTGGTACTAGATTATCTAAGCTTGCAATGATCGATACAACAGGTAAGGGACTTTGAAATTGATGTGAAGGGTGGCTCAAGTTATGATTTAAGAGGTACTTCTGCTCCTACCCATTCAGCTTTTATTAGTGCTGCTAGCACTAATTCAAAGATGTCATATCCTGATCAATCACATTCATCCACGTTTACTTCTGCTTCATCAAGTCCTACTACTTCCTAGAAATGTGATGGAATATGTTTCCAAGCCTTTGTTGACTGAAAGTGATCCACTCAACAGCAGAAATCCTTATAAAGATTTTGATCAAATTTAGAGAAATTGGACTTGGAGTATTAGACATCAAATGGCAAATGGCAATGCTCTCTGTTAGGATTAACAGATTTGAAAGAAAGCTAGGTGAAAGATGAAGGTTTATAACAAGGATGTGCAAGGTTTGACAAGAACAAGGTAAATGTTATAATGTCGGAGTTGGGTCACTTTTGACTGGAATGTACAGGAAAACAGTTGGATTCTAAAGCACAGGTAACTCTCATTCAAACTAAAGGAGCTGGATAAGATAGAAGAACCAAAGGCCTTGTTGTCTGTTGATTCAATGTTAAACTGGTCAGATCATGAAGGTGAAGATGTGGAAAATGGTGCTGCTCAAGTATATGGGATGTTTGCTGGAGCTGAGGAGGATGCTACTAGTGATGTTACTAATGATGTTTCTAATGCTGCTGCTGAATTTGCCAATGGAGTATCTCTTTCAGTACTAAACTTGTCCTTTGGTTATGAAACATCTATATGCTGACTTAAAAGGAATTTGACAATGTAGAAGTTAATACAAAGAGTGTTATATTCAGGTTCCAAGCATATAAAAGTACTTTACAAACTTTAGAACAACAGAAGGACTGGTACCACAAGTAATCAGCCAAGCATTAAAGAAGGATTAGAATCTTAACTGCTAATTTAGAAAACACAACAAACATGTTAAAATATACTAAGAAACTGAATGAACAGGCTAAACTTGAAAAACTGAATGATAAGGTTCAACTTGAGGAGACTAAGGCAAGGTTTGACAAATGGAAGGACTCTTCCAAAAACTTGGACAAACTGTTCCATAGCTCCATGTCCTCAAGATCAAATTTTGGTTTAGGATTTGGAGAAACTTTTGGATCAGATGAGGTGTTTGATCCCTCTGGCCCTAGCATCTTTGACACAACACCTAAAGATGTTGCAGAGAAACCTCTCTATGACAGGTTTGTCAAATCTGTTGGAATGCATGCTGTTCCTCCTCCTATAACAGGAACTTTCATGCCTCCTTCCAACAAGCCTGACCTTGATGATACACAGTTTACCTATGGTTCAAAGTCCACTGATAATTTTGAAACTAACTCTGTATCTAATGACTTTGTCTCTTGTGATACCAGTGACAAGTCCTCAGACTTAGAGACCATTGACTTTGCATCCTGTGTTTCAAGTGTCAAGTCCTCAAGCTTAGCCTCTACCCCTAGTTCAGTTGATTTCAAGACAGTGTCAGAGACTGATGACCAACAACCAAGTTCCACCAAAGATAATCCTAGTTCTTCTTTTAAAGAGAATGTAAAACCTTCTAGGAATTTATTGTATTAGTAGTAGAGGTAAACGTAGGGGTCTTTGTAAAGTAAGTCTTTTTTGGTTCTAAGACATATTTTGTTTGTGGTAGTAAATTTCATTTGATTAAAGATGGTGATTTTTATGAGAAACATTTGGAATTGCATAATAAACCTATGTGGAATAATGTTGCAAATATTCCCTTATTTGTACCAAAAGCAGCATATGTTCCTGCTGTAGTGGAACCCCACCACTCCTCACAACAACTAAAACAACATTTGTTCCTGCTCGGTAGTAGGATAAACCAACATCTGTTCTGCTGGTAGTAGCAATAGTCCCAACATCTTCTGCTTGTAGTAGGACTAGGACCCAACATCGGTTATGCTGGCAGACCATTTACTGCTTGTTGGACAAATCATGTTGCATTCGACCTATGACCAAGGGGGGCGGGGCGGGGGGGGGGGGGACCCTCAAGTCATTATTTCACACTTTAGGTTTAGGCCTGGTAGTTATAACCAGAATGTATATGGATGAGGGAGATGGGGAGACTGCTGGTTTTTTAAGCCCTCAGCAGGTTGTTTTAGAGAATTCAAAGGCCAAAAATGCAATGGGATCAAGAACCAAAGGTGGATTCTCATTAAATCTACATGGTTTAAAACTATTAACTGATTTCAACAAGCAGGGCCCAACGTCACTAATGAACTTGGGTCTCCCATGTATATAAAGTGTGTTGTATTGTATATTGTCGGAAAATTACTCATAGAAATAGCAGATTTAGAATTGTAGATAGTGGTTGTTTCCAGAGCATGACAGGACAATAAGGCAGAAATTGGATATGACTTTCGTGAAAGATTGTAGGATGGACTGTGACTCTTTGGAAGGTGTGGTGGAGATGGCAAAATTACTGGAAAAGGCACCATAAGGACTTCCAAATTGAACTTTGAGAATGTTTATTATGTGGAAGAGCTTCAAAACTTTAACTTGTTCTCTGTCTCACACTTATGATACCAAAGAACAAGTCCCTTTTTTCTGATTAAGAGTTGCCTAGTTCTCCTCTATGAGTTCCAACTACCTGAGATAGTCAGGTGGTTCTCGGTGCCTTTCCTGAGAAGGCACAATCTCTACTGTTTCAGTTTGTCTGACATCCAACCTAAAAGAGATGTCACATGTTTGCTGGAAAAAGCATCCTTAGAAGAGTCTACAAAATGGCATAGAAGGATGGCTCATGTGAACTTCAAAAACATGAACAAGTTGGCTAAGCATGGATTAGTCAATGGGCTACCCTCCAAACTCTTCACAATGAGCACAAAAACCGTGTTGCTGCAACAAACGGAAAGCAAAACAGCTTTCTTACAAGGCCATCAATGTTGTAAAGCATTCCTTTCTAGTCCTCTCCAGTCTACTTCACTATGGACATCTTTGGTCCTACTTCCATCTAGAAGCATTGATCACAAGTACTACTCCTGGTAGTTACAGATGACTTTAGCCTGAGAGTTTCTTGGGTTTTCTTTTGGGGACTAAGGAATGAACATATGGTATCCTAGGACCTCTTATTTACTTTATTGAACAACCAAGTTCTAACTAAAAAAGGTCTAAGCCATATAAGTGTGTTGACAATGGGACAAAGTTTAAAAATTCTAAATTAATGGAACTCTTCGGGTCAATGGGGTTTAGAAGGGATTTCAGTTGTAATGCCGGAAACCCCACACCAAATGGGGTTGCTGGAAAGAAAGAATAGAAACCTCATAATAGGCTGCAAGAACTATGCTTGCGACCTCTAAGTTTACCCTACCCAGTTATGGACAGAAGCTGTTAGTAATGCTGTTATGTTTTGAACATGGTTCTACTGACCCTAAACCCCATAACAGGACCACCTTATGAGCTCGTGTTGGGAAAGTTCCAACATCAGTCATCCTTAAACTTTTGGGTATCTTGTGACCATACTTTAACACCAGTGACCACTTGGAAAATTTGAGGGAAAAGCTGAGAAGGATTTATTGTTGGGTTGCTTTTATTGTAAGGCTTATAGGGTCTACATAATTTATCCAGCAAAAAGATAGAAGAAATATAAATCTGAGGATATCTTGAGAAGAGAAACCTAATGTTTCCTGGTTTGGGTCATGAGTGGTATTTTTGACTTGACTATTTGACTGCATTCTTTAGGTTATATGTTTCAAACTAATCAACTTGCCGGTACCCAAGATATTACATACATGCCAGCGTACACAAGCTGATTCAAATTCGGAGTAGTGATGAACAAGTCATAGATGTTCCTTCTTTTCCCTTCTACTCTTTTTCAGGTACAAAAGGTTATGCAGCTTCTTAACATGGTGGAGAGCAGTTCGATATGCAGAGAAACTTGGTAGGCTTTAAAAAGCAAGCATATGAAAATCCAAATGTACAGTGAAGAAGCATCTGAGTCAAGTTGATCTTGCAACCAGTGGGAATATGGTTCCTGCTGTTAAGGTTGATTCTGCTGCTGGTGTTCCTGATGGTCCTACTGATACATCTACTCCTGTCTTTAAACCTGTTCATACATGCTGCACCATCACCTTCCTCCTGGTCCACTCTTTTTCGGGGCTCCAATTGAACATCATAAGATATCCTTCCCCGTACTGACCTTGCCATTCTATGTTCCTCACTATTCAGAAATGGTGGACATACACACTATCCTCGAACTCTGGCATTTTCTTCTATTTTCATATGATGATGATTTTTGTGGTACTGTCCCCAACTTAGCTCAAGTGAAGTTGTTGATTCTGTCCTACTAGAGGGTGAACACTATTCATCCTCTAATCACAAATAATTTGTGGATCTCACTTCACTGTTCGACAAGAGGGTTACATTGAAGAAGTCTAAATTTGGTGCACGTCGCTTTTGATAAGTAAGTTATGATCAACAAAGGAACAATCACACGACTATTTACATAGTTGTTTGCTTGTTTTCATATCATAACTTGAATCAAAGCATTAGTTGTTGCTCAAGCTCTTAATGATCCTGTTTGGATTGAAGCTATGTCATGAGGAGATGCAACCGTTTGTTAATCAGGAAAGTTATGGCAGCATTGTCCCTCTACACAGACGGAAAAAATTACCTATTGGGACACAATGGATTTGAAGAACAACAAGAGATGCCAGGAGGTATAGTTGTAAGGTACAGCCATGAGGTTGAGTGCCTCAGGTCATATGCAAGAGGAAGGGCATTGATTATGATGAGGTATTTTCTCCAATTGCAAGAAATGAAGCTATAAGCAACTATTCTAGCATTTGCCTCATATATGGGGATTTATGCGCTATATCCAATGGATGTGAAGAGGCTTTCCCTTTATCGGGGAAATTGGAAGAAGAATTTATGTTATCAACCTTAGGGATTTGAAGATCCTTATTTCCCTAATCATGTTTATAGAGTTGTGAAAGCTTTGTATGGTCTTCATCAAGCACCATGGGCCTGGTATGCAAGATTGTTACTTTTCTATTAAAAGCATAATTCACAGAAGACGGTACATAGACAAAACTTCATCATTAAGAAGAATTTCTAGGGCTATCAATACTTGTTAGGTCTATGTGGATGACATTAATTTTGGTATCTTACAACCAATGCTGGTGTGATGAGTTTGAGTCTTGCATGAAAGGAGAATTAGAGATGAGTGCTTATGGGTGAGTTACTTTTATCTTAGGCTTACAAGTAAAACGCAGCACTAATGGGATTTATATCACGCCACGACAAGTATTCCGGAATAATTATAGAAATTTTGATATGGAAAGTCAGTGAGACCTGGCAACAACACCCTTTGAAAGCTTCAAAGCATAAAAATCCAAGGATGACCTGATGAGATGATCTGTCATGTTACTTATACTAGATCCATGATAGGTTCCCTCATTATTTGACTACTTCAGGCCTGATATTCAGTTTGCAATAAGTGCTTGTTATAGAACCCAGGTTACACCTTTGACTTCCATTTGAATGCAGTCAGCGATCTTTAAGTATCTTAAAGGCAACTAAATAGGTCTTTGGTACCCAAGAGATTCTCCCTTTGTGTTGGAAGCATATATGATAGTGACTCTGTCGTTCTCATGGTGATAGTACAAAATCAAACAACTGATGGATGTCAATTCTTGGGTAGAAGATTGATTTCATGGCAGTGCAAAAAGCAAACCATTGTGGCTACTTCTTCCACTGAAGCAGAATATGTTGCTGCTGCTAACTGTTGTGGTCAGGTACTTTGGATTCAAAATCAAATGCTTGATTATGGGTTCAACTTTATGAGCATAACAATTTTTATTGTAATCAAAAAGTACCATTGCATTAGGTAAAAATCCAGTTTAGTTTTTCACCCAAAGATCAACGCACATAAGAAATTAGGCACCATTTATATTCGAGATGCAAATGAGCACAATCGCTATATAGGTACTTAGATTCACACAGATGAAAATGTGGCTGACTGTTAACCAAGGCAATTGATGGACCCTAGTTTAATCATCTAGGGTTCAATTGGGGAAGCTTAATCCTAGATGCCATGGTTAAGGGGAGGATTTGAGTCCAAGGGGAGGACTACTTTTGTAAAATTTTCTAAGAAGTAGGTTTTTCTTGTATGTTTACCACTTATTTTCAACATCTTTTTCCTTTTGTAGTTTATATTTTTCTATGATAGTTTTAGTTGATTCTTGGTAGTTAAAAATTTTCCTTTTTGTTAGTTTATGTGTGTTTTTATTAAAACTTTTGGCAGATGGGATGCTTCATGAGAGTGAATTCAAAAAGAGCAATGTGGCCTTATAATGATGATAAAGTACTCATTTTGGGTTGGTTAAGTGTTTTTTCTGGTGTTGCAAGAGGTCCTTTGGTTAGTCGTTATGGTTACTACTGGTAGAACAATTCCTACTGGTCTTGTTGTTTACTTTTAGGGTTGGACTTTTCTTTGAGCGGGTGTTCTTAAATTGACGTTTTCATTCATTCAAAGTTCATAGTTGAGACAATTTTGGGCATTTAATTCTCAAAGGGTCCACCTATCATTTTAAAGGTGATAAATTACTCTTTCTCTCATTTTTACAAACCCTAAGTTAACAGCCCCTTTTTACTCTCACACCACTCACTCTTTAAAAAACTCGATTTCCCCTACCAACTAGTAGTAACTTACTCTTGCAAACATACACCAGCACTAACACTCAACCACATTCTTTGTAAATCATCAAATCAATGGCCGCAATTAGGTATCATGATGAGCACAACAACGTGGGTTTCTGGAGAAGAAACCAAAAGGAATGTGTCGACCTATCACCAATGTTCCTTGACTTATTTACAGGGTTCGCACATCAGGTATGCTCTTACCCATGACCCCATCATCTATGACTCTTTGGTCAAACAGTTCTGGTCCACGGCCTCTCTCAGAGCTTCTAAGGAAGGCCCTACAGCTATATTGGCCACCATTGATAGGACTCCCTATACAATCACTGAATCATTAGTTAGGAGCCAACTTCAATTAGATGATGATGGTGGTGTTGAGGACTTGCCCATAGCTGACATATACTTAGGTATGGACAATCTTGGATACCCTAGTGAGGGCAAGCTGACTTTCTTCAAAAAAAAATTCTCACCTCAATGGAGGTTCTTAGTTTACACTATCATGCATTGTCTCAGTACCAAATCAGGTAGCTGGGATCAATTTGGAAGCCAATTGGTTATTGCTATTATTTGTCTGACTGAGGGGAGGAGGTATAATTGGTCAAGCAATATTTTCAAAGGGATGGTTAACAACATCAACAATCCCAAAAAGTTTTGGATGTTTCCTAGATTTCTACAAATGATTTTGGAAATTGAACCTAGGAGTACCAAACAATATCATGCTTTTAAACTGACAAGCAAAATGTTTGCTAACATGAGGTTAAATTTTCAAGGAAACCACATGCCTCTTTTGGCTACTATGCTTCCCCCTACTCAAGATGCTATTGCAGGTGAAAGTTCAGGGGAAGATGCACCATCTAACCCTCAGGCTGTCCCTGCAACCATTACTGAACCTAATCACTCTCATGATCATGAATCCACACTACCCAAACCAACCACTACTACTTCTAGTGCTCCAGTGAATGACCAGGGTCCCTCTTCAGACCCCAACATTGCATCTTCTTCAAGACCTCTTGAGTCTGCTCCTGACCTATTCACTTCCACAAATGTAGAAGATGAAACAATGGGAGGTTCTTTTCATACCTCACCTCCTAGGTCCACTCAAGCTCCACCTGAAGGTACAACCTCAAGAGGTGCTGAGGACCTTGATAAACTAACAGCATTGTCTTCTCTAGTGTCCACTCTTGTGCAGAAAGTAAATACTCAAGAACTCTAAACTTAAAGCATACAAGCTGCTCATTCAAGATCGGGGTAGTAGGAAAGTTGGTTAGAAGGTTGAAGTTTGTGGAGGATAAACTTAAAGCCAAAAAAGGAGGTTTGTGATTGCTGATTCTGCAGGAAGAGGATGCTAACAAGATGTCGGTTCCTCTTATCAAGTGGCTAAGGCAGCTGCTACAACTACTGTGCTTCAGCTGTTCCTACTGGTGGTTCTTATGAAGCTGAAATTCCACCTAGTTCCTCTGTTCCTACTGATGAGTTTGCTGGTAGTTCTGATGTTCCTGCTGGTACTTCTTCTGGTCCTTCTGCTTATCCTTCCAACAAGGGTAAATCTCCTTTGATGGAAAAAGACCCTCCAGTCAGAGAAAGAATGTTTAGGAAAAGAGAGGAAGACAGGTTAGGTGAAGAAGCTACTAGGAGAATTTATGAAGAAGAGCAGACTGAGTTGGAAAGAGAGAGAGAAGAGATGCAGAAGAAAAGACAACAGGATGTGCTGAATTCAGCAAAATACTATACAGATTCTGATTGGACTAACATAATGGGTCAAGTTCATGCAACTTCAATGTCCTCTTTTATGCTGATCTTTGGGTCCCTGATGTCAATGAAGGGGGAGAACTTGCTGAAGCAATGGTTGCTCTGATTGCTAAAAGAAGAAGAGAGTTTGTTGCATTGAGGTTCATGGACAAGCTGAACTAAGCCTATGACCTAGGCACATCAGATAGGTTATATGCGAACTTGTGAAGAATCAAATCTCCACCATTTATACCACCAGATGGACCATGAAGCATGTAAAGTCATTTTCTGATGATTAACTCAAAACTGAGTTTGACAAAATAAGAACAGCTGCTGCAGACTTACAATCTCAAAACATCAGGAGGTCTCTTGAAAGACCTGGAGCAGATTTGGAGCAAGCTAGTTCAAAAAAATCCAAATCAACTGAAGCTCCAAAGTTTGATGTTCCTGCTGATTCACAACAACCATCTGTGGAAGTCCTTTCTCAGAAAGCAACCATAGTAGATGTTGAAGTTCCCTCTATCACTGCTTCTACAGCTCAACACACTGGTTCCTCACCCAAGAAGGTTGGTACCAAGAAGAAGCAATTAGGTCGAAAAGGTGTTCATCCTTCTCACTCTACCATTCCTATTGAAGACGGAGATCCTGAAGCTGAACACAAAATGTTGCATTATGTTTGCTTTCTGATGCTGATTCTGCTTTTGATGATGATACACCCGTTAATCTCTTTGATGTTGTTGACTGGGAGTTATTGTCTACGGGATTAGGCATGATTAATGTCTTCTACAGGAAAGATAACTCTTGCAAGTTCTTCACAAGTCTTAGGGAAATCTTTCACTTGGTTACAAGAGCAGACTTGATGACCATTTATGGCCGTGTGATGATATTTTATCAGGATGAGCAAGCTGCGGGAGTTGGTCTTGTTCTTTGGGGAGATCTTAAGGTTTTGATAGATTTACCCGAAGTGAATGATGGTAGTGATGTTTGGAAGAACCAACATACTTGGAGCATTTAAAGTTGGAAGCTATACTCTTATTCTGGTGTCCATGTGCTAGAGACAGTTGGTGGACTTGTTCTACATATGTTTGTCGATAAGAAGTATCCTCTCTCTGTCAACCTTATCGAATGGATGCTTGATCATCAGCTGGAAATCTGTCCCGACACTGTAGGTAATGAACTTACCATTGCAATTCAGTTGATTGCCTTTCTAAAGAAACAAATTTCTGATTCTCGGCGTCCTAAGGTTCATGACTGGTATTGTTAAGTTTGTTATATATATCTATTATTTCTTTTTGCTATTTTCTTCTATATTTTGTGAAGCATATTGTACATAGTTTTTGCCTTTTGAAAACTCTTGGTTTTTGGTATACTCTTTTGGGACTGGATCACTTGTTTTTTCTATACTTAGATGAGCAACTTGGTTTTTTAGACTCAACTTGGTATTTAGTGATCTAATTTGATAAATGGTTTTATAAGCACAATCTTTAAAGGATTTTATTGTGTTTGTGCAACACTTATGGCTCTCAATTTGCCAGGCCTTTATGCTAAATTAATGAATTTTGGTTCTCAAATACCAGGCCATCAGGACTGAATTCAATTGAGGTATGGTTTCATTCCCCCGGTCTATTTATGACCAGATGAATAGATATAGCTTAATGTTTGCTTAAAATCTAGCGTCTCTCAACTAACTGAATGTGTCAAGTACAATATCGGGTACACTACCCGTTAAAGTGTTGTTTTTGGTTTATTCGACAAAATATAAATTTAAAACTTGAATCAATAAAATATACACCACACAACGACACATCAAAGACCAAGTAATAAAACATTATCATTTTAATGCCCGACTAAAAGACGAAAAACATGATTTTTTATGAAAAACTCCTAACACATGTTTTATGTGTCTAAAACATTGATAGTACTTACATCAAGGATTTCTATCAAGATAACTTGGATTAATGGGGAAAATGCCGAAGCATGTATGAATTCTTGATTTTGATATTTTATCTTTATTTCTTAATTTCTAATTTATTTTGAACACTTGGTTCTATGAGTCTTAATTATCTAAGTTCTTATTTCCTTGATCCCTAAACTCTCATTTCGTGTATATCTTCGTATCTACTAATCATCTTATGTCTTTATTGTCGTTACTCTTTTTTAACTACTTCTCGCTGAATTCATCTCTAATCTCTTAAACATTCTGTTCCATCTTGAAATTTTAGTTCTATTCTTGAACAACACATGTTAGTATCGCACTTTGACCCAAGTGCATTGAGTCAAACTACTTAATTACCACACAACCATGATACAAAATATTCTATAACAACTATGAAAACACTTTTACAAACTCTAATACAAATGCTTTGTTGGGAATTATACATTCCTGACTTAGTACCGTTAGTCATATACTTAGTACCGCTAGTTACAGTTAGTACTGACAGTACAAAATGTTAAGTACTGCTCAGATAGTTAGTACCGTTAGTATAAAATAGTTAGTACCATTTAGGAGATATGCATGAGTTATTATAGGAAAAGATATGCATGATCTTTTACGCGTTGTGTAAGCCAAGATTAGGGTTTTCCTTGGTGTATAGAAGGAACCCTTACGACATAGTTAGAGATATCAGTTCATTCTCAATCTCATAGTTAGCAATTAATACAAAAGCTTAGTTATCAATATTCATTGTTCTTCTATGCATTATAAGTTAGATTCCGCATAACTTATAGTGTTCTTAATCATTGTTTCTCCTGTAGTTTGTGTGAATCTATTCATATTAGCTACAACCCTTAACAAGGTAGTAAGATCTATATTCAAAGGGATCCACAAGTGGTATCAGAGCCTGTAGAGAAACTCTGAGTAAGAAGAACAAAAACCAGTTATAAACCTCTATCTTACAAAGCTATTCAATGGCTGGATCAGAAGATGATATTCCACCACCACCACCACCTCCATCACAAACACCAACACAACAAACCCCTCACATTGTTTCAACCATCAAACTTCCTATTCTTAAGAAGGGAGAATATGATATATGGGCCATGAAAATGAAACATTATTTGGCCCATACAAACTATCCTATCTTTGAAGTTATTCAAAGAGGAAATGGTCCTGTGAGTGTCTCAACTGATACAAATGGTTTAATAAAGGTTTTGCCTCCCAAGACTGCAGAAGAAATTTTAGCCAGAGAAAGAGAAAGAAAAGCAAGGACCACCTTGCTTATGGCTTTACCAGAAGATCATCTTGCTAAATTTCATAAAATGACTGATGCTAAAGCGATGTGAGAAGCTATTAAATCTAGATTTGGTAGAAATGATGAATCAAAGAAGATGCAGAAGTATATTCTAAAGCAACAATTTAAAGGCTTCTCTGTATCAAACTCAGAAGGGCTACATAAAGGCTATGACAGGTTTCAGAGTCTTTTGAGTCAACTAAAGATTCATGGTGCAGGCGTCTCCACTGAAGATGCAAATCAGAAATTCCTTAGGTCTCTACCTTCTGCCTGGTCTCAAGTTTCCTTAATCATGAGGACCAAGCCAGGAGTGGACAGTCTTAGTTTTGATGATATGTAATAAGCAGTCCCTACACCTAGGCTATGCAAAGCAGTCAAAAGGCTAAATTGAGCTTAAAAATAAGCCAACAAATAAGCTTGCTAAGGGCTGAAACTTAGCCAGCTTTTCTAAGAGCTTGTGGGCTCTCAAAATAAGCCAAGAACTTGGGCTTAAGCACACTTAAAAACTAAGAAAAGAAATTGCTACTAAAAACACTTGGTGATTTTTGACTCAAAAGTCAAATGACACCAAGGTGTTGACAGCTTGATTAAAACACACAAACAGCACACTTTTTTGAATTAACACTCAAAATCCCAAGTGCTTAACTAAATAAGCACTTGTGGTGTTTCTTAAAACCACACAGTTTCAAAAATGGTTTATAAAAGGATTTAAGTTCATTTGGAGACTATATTTTTTTATGGATACTGGGGGACTCATCCCCACCTTTCATTTTCATCCCATCCAATGGATGAGATTAAATTGCCTATTTACACTTAAGGGG
>BQNB010046703.1:20941-43552 GCA_026074375.1 Tanacetum coccineum
AAAGTTACTGTTTATATAAAAAGTAATTAAACTAATTAATTTTAAACCTAATTTATATTAATTAAATTAAATAAACTAACAGCAGTTAATTATAGGGACTAACAGTGAAAGGACATAAGGACTAACGGGGAAACAACAAACTAACAAGGGGCATTAACTCTGAATTATAACTATAAAAGACAAAATTACACAAACAGTCCCTGAGTTGGAACCCGATTACAAAAAGGGTCCAAGGTGCTTATTTGACTAAAGTCAAAAAAGCAAAGTTGTAAAGGAGGTTTAGCTTATCATTTTTCATAAAAGCACCAAGTGCTGAAGCTAACTTGCCAGAAATTTAAGCTTTTGGGGCTGCAGAAGCTTATTGAGCTTATGAGCTTATTTTTCTTTCTTATTGGGATTTAAGCTGCCAAAATAAGCTACAACTAATGGGGAACAGTTAATAAGGAGAGGGGAGTCCTAAATATAAGCTAAGGAAATCTAATAAGCCCTAGAATAAGCTGGAAATTACTTAAGCTATATTAACAGATTATTATAAAAACAGAAAAATGGATACTTAAGGCCTAAATTAAGCTAACCTAGAAAGGGAGATAAGCTATAAGATTTTGGGGACTTATAAGGCAACTAATAAGCTATAAATAAAAGCTAAAAGATACTAGGGTCTAGTGGATAAATAAGCTGGAAAAAGGGGTTGAGATTGGATGCTCAGCACCAGGGGAGAAGAGCAGTGGACAAGGGGCTTATTTTGGCTTATTGAAATAAGCACATCAGTGATTTTTAGCCATAACCAAGCACAAACAGATTAACAATGGAGGCAAATGAGCTTATTTTCAAAGTTTGGGTTATTAATGAGGACTTAATCCTGCTGAATTTTGAGGTGGAAGTTCAAGGTTTTCAAGAAAAATGCATATTAAAGACTTGAGTTATATTTGGTCAAATTAAAGGGACAGAACAAGGGGGTTTTGAAAAGAGCTAGTAACACTCAAATAAGCACAAACAAGGTGTGCTTAAGCTGTCTACACAGCTTAAGTGATTTAGCTCACTTTGTGGCTTATAAAACTTTGACAGAAAGCAAAGGATCCTTAAAAACTTATTTTACACTAAAAATCTATAGTTAAATGGACCTAATGAGCCCACACACTCAGCCAAGATTGGCTGAGTGAACTTGACCCACAACCATACTCCATATGACCCGTTTAAGGATAGTGCCAAACACCCCTTTAAAGTATGAATTCGGGTTTTTATCCTTTTTTAGTGAAATGAAAGCTGAGATAAAATATAATAAGTGAAGTTTGATCACTTTTAACACTTTTTAAAACAACTTAAACAGATATAATCAACTAACATTAAACTTTAAATTTCGAACATTAAAATAACAAGAAATTCTTAATTTATAAAACTGAATGAATTAAGCATAAGCTTTTCATAGAACTGGTTTACACTAAATGCTTTATAAAGACTTTTAAAAGTAAAATTACACTAAAACGTATATAAAAAAGGGTGGTGTATGTTTTTTTTTTCGGCTTGCTCTTTTTTCTTTTTTGCTGTCAAAAATGCATTCTTGGCTTGGGATGAGCGTTGTTGTGGAGTGTGCTATGTCTCTCCAGCATCCTTGCCTTCACATTATTCTCTGTTTTGTTCAATTCACCATTCTTGGGGTTCGGATTTTGTGTGTTGCCACCTGGAAAAAATTAGGGGGTAATGGGGATGAGGGAAACATGGATAGAGTGAGATGGGAAGTGTACTAGGGATAGTGATTTTGGCGGTAAACGGGTTGAGGTACAGGGGTGGTTGCAGGATTTTAAAAGGAAAGTTTGGAGATGATGTAAGAATGGCCCCTCAACTCTTTCTCTCTTTTCACTTTATTTAAGCCGATTTTAGTTATAACAAAGGTTTGGAAAGTGACAGCTTTAGTCCCTGTGGTTTTATAACAAAAGAATTAAAAGGTTTTGGGTAATTGCAATAATGGTCCCTCTGGTTTTTATAACTAATAAAAAAGGGAAGTTTGGAAAATTGCAAAACAGCCCTTGTGTTTTATTTTTTTCATTTTTCTTTATAAAACAACTTTTAAAATTGGCAATTTAGCCCCTAAAGTTTTATAAAAAGAATTGTGGGCTTTTGTTGGGCTTGGGTTTTGTGTTGGGCTTGTATTGGGCCCACTGGGTTTGGGTTTTGGGCCCAATAAGGTGTGTGGGCTTGTATTGGGCCCAATTGAGTGTGTCTGGGCCCAATAAGGTTTAGGCTTATGTTATTGGGCTTTTTAAGGCCCAATAAGGTTCAGGTGGGTTTTGTGTGTACAATGGCTGAGATTGGCTGTAACTGGGCTAGGATTGGGCCTTCAAAGTCTTCACAGTCTTTGTCAATTGCACACAAATGGGCTGTTGAAATTGATTGAGGGCCCATTTGGTCTTCACAGTCTTCATAGTTATACTATTGGGCTTTCCCGGCCCATCAGATGGGTTAAGATTGCATCCAATAGTATTCTTCAGTTCCGGCTTCGGTTTGACTGCTGATTCTTCTGTATTGACTCTGACTTTGGTATTTTTGGACTTTGGCCTTGATTTTGCACAGTCTTTTCCATTCCATGCTCAGTTTTGTCATTTTGGCTTGGTTTTCTGTCTTTTTGTTGATATCCACTTCCTGCACAATACAAATGCAAAACAAACATATATTTGGCAGTTTTTGTCTGTTTTTGGTCATTTAAGCTCGTTTTTAGAGGTAAAAGATATGTGTAATTAAGCACTTATCAAATCCCCCAAACTAAGGTATTGTGTGTCCTCACACAATGTTATGAAGTAAACACGTAAGCCCCGTTTTCACCATTTTCTGAATTTTCACTACTACAACTAATATTTTTGGATTTTCTCATTTTTTTAATAAGTTTGGCTTTCTTTATTTGTTAACACTGGGATCATAGAATGAGAAGCGTCCGTAGAGTGATCTACGGATGTCCTGACGGATAATTTCATCGTCCTCGATTTTTCACAAGTTCCAAGCTAAGCAATTAAACAAGATCATTGTCGATATAAGTTTATATGTTAAGCCCTCATACTTATGAATTTTCAACTCCCAATATGGATATACGATTGAATGTGTGTACTCATTTTAATTTAACCATAGGTCAACTTATTTTCATAGTTATAATTCAAAATGAATCATGACTCAAAGCACGAGATTTAAACTTTAGAACTTTTTGCAATATTTTCAACATCATAATCATAAGTTCTTTAAAGCTTAGGAATGCGTTGCTTATTTTGAGGTAATTAAGGTGAATGGCTTATTCAGTTAAGCTTAAAGAAAGCTTAACTGAATAAGAGCTAGCTTGAAAGGTAATGTAGCTTATTGAAGCTTATTTAGTCACATTTAAACACTTCTTAAATGAATTTTCATATAAGTAGAACATGAATTCAAAACACAATTTAAATGAAACTGGAATTTTATTAATATCAAAAGAGATTACAAGGTTTAAAAAGGAAATTACATTAAAAATAAGCAGGAAATAAGCTAAAGCTACTCTAAAAGCTACACTAAGCTATATTATTTCACTGTGTGATAGAGCTCCTCTATTTATAGTAATGAGAAGAAGGATCCAAGAGGAGAGGAGCATCCCATATGCTTCATTTTTGGCCCTTGATCAATAACGAACCCTTAATCAACCCTTAGATCACCTCTACGTTTCTCAACCAATGAAATGCTTTGGGATTGCCAGCGTGGCTTAAATCATGTCAGACGTGTCAGGATTTGGCTTCTAGAAGAGGTGGGCGTATGGTGGAGAGGAGGTTTTACCCTGTGTAAATCGTTATATGTAAATGGGAGGGATAATGAATAGTAAAACTTAGCGGGTTTATCTGTTTGACTGGATAAGGGGATAACAAAATGTTCAAAACTACAAAATTAATTTTCTTTCAATAAGTTCTTTAATTAGATATCTTATTGAGTGGGAGTTATAAAGTTTTAAAGTCAAATCGCCATCAAAGAAAAATTGTGTGCTCAAAAGCAAAAATAACTTCTTTTCAAACAAATTTTTTATCAAATAGAAAAAGTGACTTCAAAAAGTGGATAATTGTTCGAGGGGGAGTTATAAAAAAATTCAGTAAAAACAGGAACTTAATTGGAGAAATTAAATCAAAAGGATTATTTTTGTAAAAGTGGTCTAACTCCAAGGGGAGTTATGAAATTTTTTGAATAAAAAGGGATACGAAAGTAATTTTTGAAAATAAAAGGTGAAAAATGAAAAAAAATAACTTTCGTATGATTGATTGTTGTTTACGAAAGAAACTCAAGGGACTGAAAATGACAAAGTTGGAAAGTAACTTTTGTAGGGTTCAAAAGGTTTACGAAAGAATCTCAAGGGACTGAAAATGACAAAGTTGGAAAGTAGCTTTTGTAGGGTTTAAAAGGCTTACGTAAGAAACTTGAGGGACTAAAATTGTCAGCATGCGAAAGTGTCTTTCGTAGGGCTTAAATAGCTTACGTAAGAAACTTAAGGGACTAAATTTGCCAAAATGTAAAAGTTATTTTCGGAGATTTAAAAGGCACAGTTGCGTACGAAACTTTATCACTTTCGTAAAAATCAATAAAGTTAGGTTTTGTAAACTCTCTAAGTTGTTTGAACTTTCGTATCAAAGAACTTTCGATCCAAATCGATTTGTTGAATTCTTGTGCTAGAAAACGTAAGAATCGAGTCCTTTTTGTAATCTTTTTGCTATTAATTGTTATATTAAATTGATTACATAGGTTTCGGACAGATCTAGGGTTTCGTAAATTTGAAAGTTGTTTAGAAAACAAAATTGATTGAGGCAAAATGCTAATATGTGATTGATAACATGATTGGAATTGCTTGATCACTGGAAATATCACTTTATGGACTGTAATTATTAGTAAATAAGCTTAAATGATGGAAAATGATAAATAAGATGTTGCAATTAGCATGATCATTAAGCTTATCATATGTTTTTTTGGAAAATCAAAGATTACGAAAGTAAATGTTCACATGTTTCGGTTTCGTGAACAGTATTGGGCCAATGGGTTTCGTAAGTGATATTTTGGGCTTAATAATGGGTTTCGTAAGGATCAATGAGTTGAAATTTTGGGTTTCGTACAAAGAAAAAATGGAATAAATTTGCTTTATCAAAATTTCAAAAAGGGGTTTCCATGTTAAAAAGGCATCCTACAAAAACAAATGATAAATTTTGTTTCCAAATTATATTCTATATTGATAAATGGATCAAATGGTGAAGACTGTGTCCGGTTACGACCGTTTCCTGAATTTAACAGGATGAGGAGTGAGCAATCTACTGACCATCCAGATATCGTATATAAGATCATGTTTTGTTTAACAAAAATTTTCAAGTCAAAAGTGATCAATGATTTCAAATTATAAAAAGGAACATATGATGGAAATGCAAAAAGTGAGCTTCAACTGTCTGTGATCATAACGTTTCTCATGTATCATCAAAAGAAAAGTTCAAGTTTTTGAAAAAGATTGTTTCAAAATCATTCAAAAATGATTTATGACTATCTTTTGAACATAATTGGATAAATGGTCTAAGTCATGTCCGGTTTCGGCCGTTTTCTGCATTGAACAGAATGAGGAGTGAGTGGCTTAGTGACCATCCCAGTTATGTCTCAATAGATTGGTTATGTAATCAATGTTTTCAAGGAATCTTTGGAAAAAAAACTTGCTTTGGAAAAGTTATCTCAAATTCTAAATCAAAAAGATGTATTTTTGTGTCAACAAGTGGTTCTCTTTCACTAAAAGTTTTAAAGAATACAAAGTTATACTCTTGGATTTCTTAAAAAGTCAAAAGTTGTTAAACAAATCAGAGTATATCTTTATTATTCTTGAAAGAGTATCATTTCAACCAAAACTTTTTGGTGAGGAAAAACAAACAGAAAGAGAGATAAAATTCATACGTGAAAAAGCAAATCAAAGTATGCTCGAAAAAGAATTGCTAGAGCATACAAAATGAGTTTAAAAGAATAAAGCGTATGGCGTGTGCCCGAAAAAGCAAGAGTAGGCACATGAGAAAGAAAATGATCAGAATATGCTCAAAAAGAAATGCCAAAGCATATAAAACAGACAAAGTGGAAAAAGACAAAACATGTCAAATATGTGCAGATTTCAAACTATATCTCATCTCACTAATCATTTCATGTCATCATACAGTGTTCCACATGGCTCAACATGTGATTCTAGCAGCTCAACTTGTTCCACAATACAAACCAATCAGGAGATGCAACAATTATACGGTGTTGCAGAGTATTCCTTGCTCTCCTGAATGCAAGATAGTTGGGCTGATACTACTTGATCATTGTCTCAGTCATGCACTAACTGCAACTGCTGATGTTCCTTCTGTGTACCTACAACAATTCTGGAGGACGGTGAGCAAGGTATCAGATACTTAGGACACGATCAAGTTCATGCTGGATACTCAACAATTCATATACACTGTGGATATGTTCAGAGATACTCTTCATTTACCAATAGAAACTCCTGAGAATCCATTTGTCGCACCAGCCAACATCCACACTATTGAAGCATTCATGAACAAAGATGGTTATTGGTATGTGCTTAAATACACATACCTTTTACCTTTAAAAACGAGCTGAAATAACCAAAAACGGACTTAAAATGCCAAAGATACGCTTGTTTTGCTAAATGTATTGTGCAGGAACGGATAACCAAGAAAAGGACGAAAAACAAAGCCAAAACGACAAAACCGGACTCGGAATGGAAAAGCTGTGAAGGACAAAGCCAAAGCAAAGCCAAAGACCAGAAAAGTCAAAGTCAAAGTCAACTCAACAAATTAACAGTCAAAACCGGAGCCGTAATTGAAGAATACTATTGGTTGCAATCTCAACCCATCTGATGGGCCGGGAAAGCCCAATAGTTATTATGATGTGTGATGACAAATGCCCTCAATCAATGACAACAGCCCATTTGTGTGCAATTGACCAGGACTTTGAAAGACTTTGAGGCCCGATCTATGCCCTTGAACAAGCCAAATATCAGCCATTGTACACACAAAACCACCATCCTATATTGGAGCCTTATAAAAGCCTATAAACAAAAAAGCCTAAACCTTATTGGGCCCAAATAAACCCAATTGGGCCCAATACACTAAACCACAAGCCCTTCTGGCCCAAAAACAATTTTTATAAAACATAAGGACTTAAAATGTAATTTTTAAAAACATGTTTTTAAAGAAAAATGGTTTAAACAATAGTTAGGGACTGAACATGCATTTTTACAAATGTTTTTCCCTTTTAACACACACCAAGGGCTGAAATCTGACAAAGTTTGAATCCTTTTATATCTTTGTTTCAATAAACCACATGGGCCATTTGTGCCATTTCCGAAACTCGTTTATAACTAAAAGAAAAGAAACAAAAGAAATGGAAAAGAGCTGAAAGTTCAGGGGTTCTTTTTGGGCATTTGAAACCTTTTAAACCTGCCAGCCAATAAACGGCTCTCTTCCCCAACGTTTCCCGCCACCACCTCAAAACCCTCAACATCACATGTTACCACCCCATCTTTTACCCAACCCTTCCTTTACCCAGTCCAATCCTAAACCCACACCCATTTCCCTGTTTAAAATGCCACCTTGGCAATCTCACCAAGCCCGAGCAACATCAATGGTGGAAATGGTTTTAAAAGTAACACAAAACTTCATCAATGGCTAGGATTTGTTGCTGAGACTCAACTCACACAAGAAACACAATGAATGAAGCTGTGAAGACTGGAGGCTTATATAAATTCAAGAAAACACAAGCCGAAAACACACAAGTTTTAACTTAGCATTTTTTTTACTTAACTTTTAATCAAATTGTAATTTAAGCTTTCAGCTCACCTTTTGTTTAGTACATCACTGTTTTTAAGCAGATTAATTCAAGTTAAAAGTTTATTTTGAGTTTCCTAGTTTTCAATATTACAACTCTTTAATTCGTGGTCAATTCTGAAAGAAAGTTGTGTTTATTTGCTTCAATTTAATTCTACTGTCACTCACATCAAGTTACCTTAATTAGTTTTAAGTTAAATTAGTTAAAAAGTTCGTTTTACTTATTTAAAGGGGTGTTTGGTAAAAGCCCAAAATGGGTCATTTTGGTTGTTGGATATGGGTCACAAAGAACTCAGCCTTTATAGGCATGACGTGCGATTCGTATGTGTGATTAATTAACCAAAAAATTCATTGAGTGACTTTTAGTTTATAAAATTGGGTAAATTTTTTGTGAACATTTTACCTTTTTGTCAAATTTTCAAGAAAAAAATAAGCCTTATGTTAAGCTGGCTTATACAGCTTAAGCTCCCTTATTTTTGAGCTTCACTTAAGTCTCAATAAACCTTTTTTAAAACCTTATGTTATGTCCTTTTTATTTGACCAAATAGTCAAAGTTTGTTTCATTTTAATTTTTGGAAAACTTGACTTTTGTGGACCACATTATCAAGCAGCTTTAATCCTGCCCTAGACCCTCTTGTTTTGAAATAAGCTCATTGTAGAACACTTAAATCTGTTTGGGGTTGGTTTGTGGCTTATAAAAAGCCAATTGAGTTTTTTTTCATTAAGCCCATATAAAGCCTCCTAGCCACTGGCTGTTTTTCCCCTGGTGATGCTGAACAATATTCAGCCACCCTTTTAACTTGCTTAATTATGATTAAGCCACTAGTTTCTTTTAGTTTTTAGTTATAGCCCTTTTGGGCCTCCTTTAAGCCCCCAAAATTGTGTAGTTAGTTAGCCTCTAGGTTAGCTTTTTTTAGCTGCAAATAGGTGATTTTCTGCTTTTTCTTTGAATGGTCCACTTTTGCTTTTTATGTTTTAGCTTAATTTAGGCCTTATTCTTATTAGGTTTAGTTAAAAAATAGGTAGACCATAGCTTAGTCTTGTTAGTTAATTCACTTTAAGCTTATTTTTTTTTGGAGCTCTTATCTCAAAGAAAAAGCACTATAAGCTTTTTATTGCTTATTTGGATTTTGTCATAACAGCCCACTTTTCTGGCTTATTGAGTTAAAATCAGCACTTGCCCCTTTTTTAGAAAATGATAAGCTAAAGCCCATCTACAACTTTGCTTCTTTGACTTTTGGCTAATAAGCCATTTGGACCAAGTTTGCAATCGGGGTCATTCTCAGGGACCATTTGTGTAATTTTGAAGTTTCTAGTTAACATAGTTAGTCCCTGTGGTTAGTTAGCCTGTTACCCCGTTTGTCCTTGTGTCCTTTTCACTGTTAGTCCTTGCCAGTTAGGTTAGTTAGTTATTTAATTTAATTTAATTTAGTTTTAGGGTTAATTTTAATTAGTTTAATTAGTTATAATTGCTACAGTAACTTTTAGGGCTTTTTATATTTTTAGATTCCTCAACTTTTTCTTTATTTAATTTGATTTTTTCAGATTTTTTGTAGTTATATTTTCTGTCTTTTTATATTTAATTAGTTTTAAATAGTTTTTAATCTTAGAAAATTCATAAAAAATACAAAAATTAACAAAAAAATATTTTTCTTTTTTATAAAATTTTCTTTAATCGGTTAGTTTATATTAAAAATATAAAAACTTGTGTAGGGTAATTTTTGCTTAAAATTCAGTTCCGGGCCCGTTTACGAGCCCGGAATTTTCGTTTCTTACCGTTTTGTTCGTTTTTGAACTCCGTTTTTGAAAATTTTTACATTTTCTTTTAAGTTAGAATATTTTTGATTTATTAAAATTTTAAAATTAATTTTAGGACTTTATTTTTATAATTTTTAGTTTTAGGCTTGCGATTTAATTTCCGGTAGTCTATAATTGCATGTTTAATTTAGTTTATTAGTTTTAATTATTTTAGTTAATTATTTTTATTCATGTCATCATACAGTATTCCACATGGCTCAACACGTGATTCCAACAGCTCAACTTGTTCCTCAATACAAACCACAATTATGCGGTGTTGTAGAGTATTCCTTGCTCTCTTGAATGCAAGATAGTTGGGTTGATACTACTTGATCATTGTCAGTCATGCATTAACTATAACTGCTGATGTTCCTGCTGTATACCTACAACAATTTTGGAGGACAATGAGCAAGGTACCAAATACTGAGGACACGATCAAATTCATGCTGGAAACTCATCAATTCACTTACACTGTGGATATGTTCTGAGATACTCTCCAATTACCAGTGGAAACTCCTAAGAATCCATTTGTCGCACCAGCCAACATCCACACTATTGAAGCATTCATGAACAGAGTTGGTTATCAAGGTGTTGTTGATAAAGTGAGTGCTTTCTTCACAAAGAATCTGGCTCAACCATGGCAGACTATGTTCAAAGTATTCAACCGCTGCTTAACAACAAGAACTTCTGGCCATGATCAGACCAAGATCAACATTCTTCAGATGTTTCATGTTGTACTCAACCAAACACATGTTGATTATGCTGCTCTTCTTTGGTGGGATTTTATGAATAACGTGTTTTACAAAAAGGAAGCTATTCAGTATCCTCGTTTCATCAAGCTGATTGTTGCTGATCTGATGAAGAAATTCCCCAACATTCCTAAAAGGCTTGAAGAGGACTATCATTCTATCAAGGATGATGTTCCATTAGTTAGTGTGTATACAACGGGGAATGTCTCAGTTCGAGGGATGCTAATTCCGGATGCTTTCTTAACTGCGGAGATTAGAGAGACGGATGATTTTAAAGAGTATGAGACGGTGTTTATGAAGGTAGCAGTTCCAATGAATCAACCGCAACCAGTTATTTCTACCCAAGGAACGAATAGGAATACACCTAGATCCCCTAGGATGCCTACCATTTCTGCTAGTCCTCAGGAGTCGAAGAAGAGGAAGTAGACTGCTGGAGAATCTTGTTCAAGAAGAATCATTATCAAAAAGAAGAAACAAAGCACACCATCTATTCCACCTCCTAGAGATGAAGTGGTTGAAGCAACAATTTTAAGTTTAACTTTACATAAGACTGCTTTAGATGTTGAAGATAAAGAAAACGTTGCTAAGGTTCAAGAAATGTTAGAACAAAAGGAAATTGATAAACTGGTTGATGGTGATGAAGATGAAGAATCTTATGCGTCCTTTTCCTTTTTGCACCATTAGTCCATTAGTTAAGTTTTTAATTAAGTTTATTAATTTTAATTAGTAATTAGGTTTAAGTTTTAATTAGTTTAATTAAACTTTTATAAAAAGATAAAAATTAGGGCTTTTATTTTTAATAAATTTCTTTACTTTTTCTTCATTTAGTGAAAATTTAGTTTACATTGTTAGGATTTAAAATTTGTTTATTTACTTAATTGTCATTATTTGTTGCTTCTTAATTTCGTAGTAATAGCTTATCCAAAATATCTTTGCTTCATTCAAATCAGGATCCGAACTTAAAACGTGGTTTCAATTTCACTAGTCATTGGGGATAACGACCCGGGTGATCATACTTGCCCGGTCAAACATACGTATATTATATATATTATATTATTTTTGTAAGTTTTAACTTTTTACCTTAGTTAAAGGTGAATAGTTGGAATTTACCTAAGTAGTATTTTTATTATATATTTTATAGGTACGTAAAACTACGAATCAAATAGCTTGATCATGGTGATCATGGTGTGTATAGTTGTTAGATCGTGGTGATCATAGGAAGTTAAGATCATCAAAGAGAAATGAACACAAAAGCAAGAGATCACAACACCTTCACCGAATCTACAAGAACCATGATTACCATATATTACATATCTTTTTTAAGTAGTTTTACACTTGATCTTACCATAAATAAAGTTTACTGACCTAATTAAGGTTTCCAAAAATTTTAGATTTTGACTACTTATTCATGGTAAGTTCAAAGTAGTGTCTAGTTGAAGTGAAGTTGTGAAGTGAGGTATAGAAAAGTTGTAAAGAGTAGTGAATTCGTGAAGTGAAGTAGTAAAGTAGTGTGGTGAATAATAATAAGGCGTGAAGAAGTTGTGTAGTTGTGAAGTTGTGTTGTGAAGTCGTGAAAGTAGTGAAGAAGTTGTGAAGTCGTGATAGATTGGTCTTAGTAGATTAGAAACCCCCCTGAGACATCTAGTAGTGTCGGAAATTGATTTAGTTGAAAGTTGGTACGGTTTTCTCCGCAATAAGGGAGCTTGTTGACTAGTGAAGTAACTCTCGAGTTGGGTACTCGGGGAGTGGAGTAGGGCGAAGAGGTGCTTCGTGACCGAACCATAAAAATCACCGTGTCCGTTGTCAATTGTGCTATCATTACTATCCCTGTTCCATATTATTCTTTTAATTTATCCTTGCATTTATTGCTTTAATATTTCTACTTGCATTTGTGGTTGGTTTGTATTATGTGTGAAATGATTGTATATAAGTATGTGAACACTCATCATATTGTGTCACGCTTGATCGGCAATTTGATACGAAACATTTTAAGATTTTAAAAGGAAATGTATTCACCCCCCCCCCCTTTATGATTTCCACAAAGATCATAGGACCTCAGATCACAATATGTATGTTACATTATGGAAAAATAGTAAAAACTACAAGGCACACCTTCTCATTTGCTCTACCCAATACACAACCAATGTCTCTAGAACGCAGAGGCATATCATACGCCAATCTCACCCAAACTACACCCACACTGACCCAGCCTACTCTGGCACAGCCCTGCTACTCTTTACTACTGATGGCTAATGCCTGTGCTGCTCGGAATTTCTGAGTCTTTACTAAGTATCGCTGTCTCTCTCGCTGCTACCTCCTATCTCCTTCACTTCGCCTCCTCCCCTCACATCACTGATCACTCCTTCCTGTGTGTGTCCGAGACCAAGTTAGAGATGTGAACTCTCTTATACGAAGTCATAGCCACATTCTACATCTGCTGATTGATACAGCTCCGCATGACGCCCGATAGATATTCACAGACCAAATCTCAGTATGCAGCTGTCTTGTCATTCAATACTACGTTCTAAGATCCGTGCTCCCTGTGCATTTGTCCTCCAGTGCATCGAAGAACTCGTACGCCTTGCGTCCATGTGCTCCTGACATTACCTTGCTGACCCATCGTTACTACTTCCACCCAACCCATCTGACCCTCGTGCTCCTGCTCTGAAACATTTCAACACGCGGTGAAACCTTAGGCTTAAACTCTAGAAGAGCCCATAAACAGGGTGGGTTTACAACGAGAAACTAACTTCAGTGCTCATCCGCCTCTTCGCGCGCTGCACCAGACGACCACATCCCACGAAGCAACCATTCTGTCTCCCCCCCCCGCGCTCACCTCACCCCCACCCAATTCCGTGCGCGCCCTTCGCTCACTGGAGTCTCCGCGACCTCACGGTCGCTCAAGAGTTGATAGCATAACTATGCTATAGCAAACTAGGCTCCTATTACAGGTTCTAACCTTGTGGTGATTAGCAATCACACTCTTTCATTCCACGCGAGGGAATTTATTGGCTTCTCTAAACTACGTGGTGTGGATATCTCGTCATTACCCTTTACAGGTAGATTTGTAATGGTCCATAAATAAATTTAATTAGCGGAGTACCAGATGTGCATTAGTTGTCGTCGCTATCATAACGTGTGCTGTTAGCTGGAATAACCTCTGAATTTGTCGTATTATAAATCGCATGATATGGTATGAGCATAACTGTTTGTGTGTATATCGGCACTCATATAAGATGAATGTGATGTTCTGACATTGTCCACAGTCCGACATGTCAAGTGGCCGTCCTGCGTGAACGCTTGTATGGGCCCTTGCTTGTGCCTTGACTCCCCCCCTAGCCAAGTACCAACAGACCCCACTCTCATCGTACAAGGTATCTCGAATGATAGGTATTTATAGGACAGCTCCTTGTGAACCCCTATGCCATCACATCGCTCCATCTACACGCCTCCCCATCATATGATGGCCCATCACGTCACTATCCGGTCCTGTCCACTCTTATCTCGCAATACTGACAACTGCTCATTTGTTGCCAGTATATGACACATCTGTGCCACGCACACCGCCTCGGTTCATGTCGACTCGTTTGTATGAACTTCCACTCGTAATAACGCGCCCACTTAATCTTTGTACTGCTTGATATAATATTGTCGACTAAAATATATCCCTACCTCCCCTCCTAGCAAGACCCCCCGGCACCGACACGGTATACTCATGACTCCCCTTAGCCCTAATGCAACCAACGAGCAGAAGTATATATCTCCACACACTACGCGACGTCACCCCTCTCAGACACGGCTAACACCATCTCGCCTCCTCACACCGATAAGGACGCTCACATGGCATTGTATGACACACTTCAGGAGATGGGTATAAACGTCGTCCTAAGAGATTACATGGTCAATTCAAAAAAAGAACTACACGATAAAAGACCCCTATCCCACTATTAACTATTTGAGGCGTTGCAGCAACATTTAGGGTTTTGGCATGCATATTTTGAGGCTGTCGGGGGCAAATAAAGACTTAATGTCTTTATACTTAGTTCATAGTTATTTGATGACCTTCCCCTTGAAGAGAAAGCCGCCATCCAAACGCCCGCCTCCGCCCCTCTTCTACCTACGTAAACTACACGGCAACCTCCAACAATATCGAAACCATGTTTTTATTTAGCGGATGGAATTTATCTCACTATCGAGGCTGCCCCCACCCCCGTTGCGCCCGTCGACCCCAAAGCGCCCGGCGTAGCCCTATCGACACCCCACTGGATCTCCAACCAAATGTCACATCCCCCCCCCCCCCTAATCGGCCCCCCCCCCCGGCCCCCCTCGGCCACCCCCCCGAAACTACGTGTCTCGCCCACCCCCACCCTGTGGGCATGACGTCATAAAATCCGATCACCAAGCAATAAAGAACGAACCATAATCATGGCTGTTTGAAATAAAGTTTACTCGTTGCATAAGAGAAAATAAATTTATGTTTTACCAACCATAATAAATTAAGTTAATTAAACTGTAGCGGAGAAGCATAACAAAGTTTTGATAATGACAACGAGTAAATAATAGATAAGTTCTTGAAATTGGCCGAAGACACACTAGCAATAGACTCCACATAGCATCAAGAATTCAATCCAGATAAGCACTGAGAAAACATGTTTAAAACATCCCAACATAATGTTGGTGGTGAATTCTCATTATGTTTAATTAATACATGAGTGATCCTCAAGATTTTAAAACGTCTATGCGACTACTATAACAGATACATCATCACATAAAAAGTATTTACTGTTGCGTTAAGCACATGACACTGAAGCTAATAATCAACAGGGCATATTACATCCTGTCACATAGTATTCCTGCCTTAACCAGTTGTCCAAACCAAAGACCACATAATGCACAATCGACATGACTATATCTGTTTGTTCTGCGTTACAGTGGAACCAAAGCGGATATGGATAATTAGTCCCAATAGATCTATTTACACCTGACTCGCGCCCCGCCTATACCGGTCTTACCCGGTCAAAGAAATTAACAGTTCTGATAATTTGGGCAGTAGTAGGTTTGTAAGCAACTTAGGGCGCAACACATAAACAATGTAAAATTTAGTAAAGAATTGTGTCCAATTTAAAAGCATACATGTTTCTCACCCCAAAGTATTAAGATTTGTAAAGCGGTAAAAAGTGGGGCTTCGCCCGAACCCTGTCATCCACTCCCCGTGCCACGCAAAATCGGATCTTACGAACTATAAACACATAACAAAATGAGACATGGGTAGTGGTGAGGGCATGAGTATGATCATGAAATTTTGGACTTAGGGTATAAGATTATCGATAATATGAGTTTACACGAAAAGATTTCGAGTTTCCGAGGTTCCGTTTGGTCAAAAACGCAAAAAACACAATTTAAAAGATAAAACCCTAAAATTAATATCGGAAGTGATTAAAAATCATGAAACACTTAGAAAAGTTAAAATATCTCATATAAGGCCTAAATTTATTAATAACCGATGCTGGGACGCGCCCGATGATGTTTTTCAGATTTACGCGGTTTAACTTCCCGGTAAACTGTCAGATTCAAACATAACGTGAAAAAGTCAAAGATAAAAATCGGAAAGGTTTAAAATGTTGACCTGAACTTACAGGGTGTGACAAGTTTCTCATTCTAATTCTTTTTAAATTCCAGTATTTAATGTTTTATATATACAACGAGGACGTTGTATAATTCAAGTGGGGGAATGGAATTACAATGATCACTTGTCCTATTTTTCACAAAAGAAAGCTTAAATTTTGCTCAAATTTAAAAAAAATCTAAGCATACTTTTGTGAAATTACATGTTACATAACCCGCACACAATAACCCTTGTTAGATGATGATGATGATGGACGTGATGCTACCTTGCTCCTCCAACGAGCAACAGTCATCACATACGGATCCTGAGAAGGTGGTCCATCAGAAGAATCAGGAGCCTCAGAAGAATCGATGCATAAGAATGGTGAAATAGATGGTAACGGGGAAATGTGTTCTGGTGAAGACATCTCATCTGGTGAATCAAAAATCTTAATCCGACATTAGGCGAATAAAGCAACATTAATCAGTGGGTTGAAGCGACAAGAGTCGTCTCAACCACACGTGGCCTGAAGGTGGAATATCAGGAGCATTACGTAGAAGTCTCTGGAGCAACCAGAGACGTAGAAGGAAAAACAGTTGGGAATATCACAAAAGAATAACCCGTGGGGGCGGTGATCCACACTCTCATCCGAAGATTCAGAAGAAATAGCTAATAGCTGTAGCTGCCATGATCTGCACAAGCAAAATGTATATAAATTCCTTTATATGATAACCATGCAAGGAATAAAGAAACGATGAATGAATGGAGGTAAATATTGGCAAATTTAATAGTTCAAGTATATTTAGAAATATTATATATATGTATAGCTAGGATCGACCAACTCGTAAGCACAGATAGAGGCATATATGGATTACATACTGTTATAGACCTGACCTAGTTTAACTACCTCGGTTCTCTAATAACCTTGGCTCTGATTACAAATTATGCCACACCCCAGACAGGGCCTTGACGATATACGTGTACTGATTGGGCGTTGTACGTCATAACATCAGAACACAAAGCAATAATGAACGACCACTAATCATGGACGTCTTGAAAAATAGTTTTACTCGTTGCATAAATGTAATTAGTGTTAAGTTTTACAACTGGTCTTATGAAAGTTAACAGGTGCGGTGATGAATACAAGTTTGATAATGACAATGTGTTTTTAAATAGATATGTACTTGAAATTGGCGAAGTCACATTAGCACATTGGGGACTCCATTTAGCATCAAGATCAAGACCAAACTAACCTACCTGAGAAAACAAGTTTAAAACGTTAACATACATGTTAGTGAAATTCATGGGGTTTAGGTTCAATTCAGAGTAGACCACTAGATTTCAAAACGCTTGGACTTCTATAACGATACATCTTACATCCAGGACAGTATTTACTGTTACGCTAAGCTCATGGGTCACTGATGCTAATTAACAAGTAGGGCATATCATTTCTTGCCTCATATTTTCTGTCCTTATCTTGGTGTCCCATAGAAAAGACCAACCACTTACCGATAATCGTATTGTAATTTATCCGTTTGTTCTTCGTTATGTGGAACCTAGCTTATAGGGTTAATTTGTTCCATATTGAGCTATGTTTACGCTTTCGAGCACTTACTTATATCCAATCCGATTCTGACATTGGTGACAGTTAGGTTTATTGATTAGTTCGGGGGCCAATAGTGGTTTGTTAAGCTATCTTAGGCAACAATAATATCCTGTAAAACTCACGTTGTGTTTAAACTTGTGTCCTATTTTAAATAAGCAAAAACAATGTTTCTCACTCCACAATGTTTAACAAGCCATTTGAAACTTAGTAAAACGTGTGGGCTGATGAACTCCACCTTAAGCACAGTGGTGAATCGTTAATCAACGAGGAAGAAATAAAGCGAAATGGTCTACACCGAGGAACCTAAATAAATACTGTGTCTTAGGTAACCAAAAGTATAACCGAAACTTGTACGACCGTTTTCAAGTAGAAAAAGACATCCATATGTGTTTGTGCTTTAAGTTTGCTTATATAAGTATGCGACTAAATAAAAATTACAATGTTTTTCGTTAAAGTCTTGGCGTTCATCCATAAAATTACTACTGTTTTGTTAGAAGTTTCGCTATTTTTAGGAAAGTTTTTGTAGTTCAAGACGTTAATACGGTCCTATATTTGTTTGTAGTTTCTTTTTTTTCTATTATGCGCTAACTAACCATATCGCTTAACTTCCATGTTCGATCCAGCTAAGTTTTACCAAAATCCTTACTATTTTTTAGTTAACTTTATCGTTTTTCTTAAAATATGTTGATGCGTCTTCAAATGATCGCTAATAGATATATGTGTTACTATATGTTCGCTTATGAGTTTAGAAAGTCCAAAATGTCAAAAAGTGTCCGAATACCCCTTTTCTTATTTAACAGCAGACAAACTTTATTCATTTTGGTCTAGTTTTTGCAAAATTATTTCAAGTTTAATTTTGGACTTATATAACTGGGCCGCTTTTAAGTTTCCGTTTTTAATAGTGCGATTTGTTGAAAATAATAATATTTTCGAAACAAGCTCTTAATAAAGCTATCTTTTAAGCCATAATTGAAAATACATTTTTAGGTCGCTGTCCGCAAACCTCACAAATTATTTCGGGCTCAGCAAGCACTTTTTTGTCAAAACTGCATTCAAACCCCTAATTCCACCTAAACATAACAATAGTGCATAGTATAGCCTAATCATCCATTTTAACAACTAATTCCAAAACATAATCTTACACATATAGTTTCTTAACCTAATTATCAATCATATCTATTGTTGAATCCAACTTTTTAATTCATATGCACCATAGCTTATAATACAACAAATATAATACTTCCAATTATTTATAAAAGGTTGTCAAGTTACTATTATCATTTCTTTTTATAAAAGTATACACAACTACATGGATTCTTAAACTTGAACATTATTCATAAGAATAAAGAGAAATTGAAAACAAGATGTTGCAGTAAAATTAATCTTACATGAATGATAGATACAAGTATGAGATTCACAAGTTCTATCTTCATAAATGACTAGATGTATAAAAACCCACTTATAAAATTTAGAAACCTCTAAATTATTATAATGATCTTGAGAAAACATTGTGTAATCAGAAACCTTCCATTATTGGATCTACTTTAGGAACCTTGGAAATTGAAAATAGAATGTTTAGATCTTGAATAAGAATTCAAGTTTTAGGCATGTGTTTGTAGGTGTGTTTGTCTGCCGAGGACCCAAATGGGAAGAAGAGAAAGAGAGACAAATTTTGTGAGGCTAGGCTTTTTGTGAATGAAATGACTAAACTTGTTTTATTAGTGGCGGTTTATATAGAAGAGATTTAGGGTTTTTGGGTTAAGATGTGCCCCCATGTTCACAACACACACACAAAGGGGTTGTGTATTTGTTGGGTGTTCGATGTCGAACTTGCCCCAAGGACCCGAAAATGGCTTCTCAAAATTTTGCATCACTGGTTCATTAGTGTTTGAATATGTTGGTCATGTTGAGGTCAAATAATGTAAAAGTTATCGGGTCAAATAAGTCACATGTGTAGTTCAAACTAGTAAAGATTTCATGAGGGTGACTCCCTCATAAGTCACTATCTTATGCTTACAAGATCACATGCATGGAATATCCAAAAGATGCTTCATGAATTAATTTAAGATGCATGGTGATGGTTGTTGGTGGCTTTTTAGGGTTACAGACATGTTCAAAACAAAAGGAGGTGAATGAAAATTTTTTAACATTGTACAAAGCTTGAAGGATGATATCCTTGAGTTTACACCGAAATAGTTTGGGAGTTTCCGGGGTTTCGTTTGGTCAAAAACACAAAAAACGCAATTTAAAGATAAAACCCTAAAATTAATATCGGAACTGATTAAAAATCACAAAATACTTAGAAAAGTTAAAATATCTCATATAAGGCCAAAATTTATTAATAACCGATGTCGGAACGCGCCCGATGACGTTTTTTAGATTTACGCGGTTTAACTTCCCGGTAAACTGTCAGATTCAAACCTAACATGAAAAAGTCAAAGATAATAATCGGAAAGGTTTAAAATGTTGACCTGAACTTACGGGGTGTGACATCCTTTCCCCGTTAAAAGAGCTTTGTCCTCAAAGCTCAGGACGTAGCTTGAGATGCGGATTCAGGGTTAGCAAAAAGATGAGGGTACTTTTTCTGCATTTGGTCTTCGCGTTCCCAAGTATATTCGGGACCTCTTCTTGAATTCCAACGGAACTTCATGATTGTAATGCGACTTTGCTTCAAACGTTTAACTTCGCGGTCCATAATTTCAACCGGTTCTTCAATGAAATTGAGCTTGTCGTCGACGTGGATTTCGTTCAACGGAATAGCGAGCGGTTAGTTGGATAAGCAATTCTTAAGGTTTGAGACGTGAAAAGTACTATGAACACGACTCAGTTTCTCGGGTAACTCAAGTCGATATGAAACCGTTCCAACTTTGGCGAGAATCTTAAAAGGTCCAATATAACGAGGGTTCAACTTTCCTCGTTTGCCAAAACATATCACTCCTTTCGAGGGCGATACTTTCAACATAACCTTATCCCCAACTTGAAACTCCATTGGCTTACGTCTCTTATCAGTGTAGCTCCTTTGTCGATCACGTAAAGCTTGTAGACGATGCTTGATTTAGATGATCTTCTCTGTTGTTTCACGAACCATTTCTGGGCCAGTAAGCTGAGCGTCTCCCACCTCAGCCCAACAGATAGGTGACCGACACTTGCGACCATACAACGCCTCAAAAGGTGCTGCTTTAATACTCGTATGATAGCTGTTGTTGTAGGAGAACTCTATCAATGGTAGATGTCTGTCCCATCCCTTTTCGAAGTCCATCACACACGCTCGTAGCATGTCTTTTAACGTTTGGATGGTCCTCTCACTTTAACCATCTGTTTGTGGGTGGTAAGCCGTACTCATATCCAATTGAGTACCTAGGGCTTCGTTCAATGATTTCCAAAAATGAGACGTAAACTTACTATCTCGATTAGAAATAATCGAAACTGGCATTCCATGTCTCGAGACTACTTCCTTCAAGTATTGTCTCGTCAACTTCTCCATTGTGTCAGTTTTCTTCATTGGTAAGAAATGGGCAGACTTTGTGAGTCGGTCTACAATTACCCAAATTGTATCTTGACCAGACGTCGTCTTAGGTAACTTAGTAACAAAATCCATAGTAATGTTCTCCCATTTCCATTCTGGGATTACAGGTTGAACTAACAAACCGGATGGTTTTTGGTATTCTACTTTAACCTTTGCACAAGTCATGCATTTACTGACATACATGGCAATTTCTGCTTTCATGTTGGGCCACCAGTATAGCTTCTTCAAATCTTGATACATCTTGTCCGATCCAGGGTGGATCGAATACTTTAACTTAAGCGACTCGTGCATAATCAAAGCTCTTAATTCACCAAAACAGGGTATCCAACTTCTATTCTTCAAACACAATGTTCCGTCTGCACGTGGCTCTAGATTCTTAATCATGCCACACAAATCTTCTGTTCCATAATTCTCTTACTTTCTTGCCTCAACCTGAGCATTGAATATCTGCATAAGGCTCGAACTCGTAGTGGCTTAGGTCTACTCTTTCGACTCAACGCATCAGCCACCACATTCGCCTTTCCCGGATGATAACGTAACTCACAGTCGTAGTCACTTAACAGCTCTAACCATCTACGTTGTCTCATGTTCAAATCTTTTTGATCTATAATATGTTGCAAACTCTTATGATCAGTGAGCACAACGCACTTCGTGCCGTAAAGGTAATGTCTCCACATCTTAAGAGCGAACACCACAGCTCCCAATTCTAAATCATGTGTCGTGTAGTTCTTCTCATGGATTTTGAGTTGGCGGGATGCATAAGTTATGACTTTCTCCTTCTGCATCAACACTGCGCCGAATCCCTTGTGAAAAGCATCATAATATACTACGAAGTTTTCACTTCCTTTGAGCAATGCCAAAATTGGTGCACTACACAACTTTTGCTTCAATGTCTAGAAAGCAGTTTCCTCCTTTTCACCCCAATTGAACTTTACACTTTTCTGAGTCAACTTCGTCATAGGCTTGGCAATCTTGGAGAAACCTTCGATAAATCATCGGTAGTAACCGGCAAGACCTAGAAATTGGTGAATTTCTGTTGGAGTATTGGGTGATTCCCAATCCTTAATTGACTCAATCTTCGCAAGATCAACGTGAATGCCTTCACTATCAATTACGTGTCCAAGAAATTGTACCTTCGACCACCAAAAGTCACACTTTGAGAACTTGGCGTACAATTCTTCCTTCTTGAGCAACTCCAAAATTAATTTAAGATGTGCATCATGTTCTTCCTTGGTCTTCAAGTAGATCAAGATATCATCGATGAACACGATCACAAATTTATCTAGGTATGGTCTGCATACCCGGTTCATCAAGTCCATGAACACTGCCGGCGCGTTAGTCAACCCGAATGGCATCACTTGGAACTCGTAATAACCATAGCGAGTTCTAAACGCTGTCTTTGGGATATCTTCATCACGAACTCTGAGTTGGTGGTAACCAGACCTCAAGTCAATCTTTGAGTACACACTTGACCCTTGTAATTGATCAAA